>CAUYTI010036918.1:0-36221 GCA_963575145.1 Galago senegalensis | reverse complement strand
CTGCCTCAGCCTCCCAAGTAGCTGGGACTACAGGTGCCTGCCACAACGCCTGGCCATTTTTTGGTTGCAGCCATCATTGTTCTTTGGTGGGCCCGTGCTGGGGATTCAAACCCACCACCTTAGGTGTATGTGGCTGGTGCCCTAGCCGCTTGAGCCACAGGTGCCAAGCCTTGATTAGGGTTCTTAAAGAAAACAAAACAAATAATATATGTTTGGGGGAGTCAATGGGGAGAAAGGGAGAGTGATAAGTTTTATAAAAAAAATGAGGAATTGGTTCCGGCAATTATGGAGTCTGACAAGTCCCCAAATCTGCAGTAGACACACTGGAGACCCAGCAAAGTTGATAGCAGTAAATTCGGTTTTGCTTAACATAAAATTTAAACTTGTTACTACAGTTCTGAATGATTGTACACTTGCTTTCTTATTCAAGTGAGGGCGTTCTTTCTCTTCACCTCTCTCTCTCTCACCATTTTCTCCACTTTTTCTTTCACTCACTCAGCTCTAAAACATTACCTTACCTGCAGTCTAGCATTAGTTCTTCTGACATGACAAAGTGTTGTCACCTGAGGGTCTTTGTACGTAGGAATGGCTCTCAAATTCTCCACTTCATATTTTAAACTGATTCACTGATTCTCACCCTAAGCTTGGGTCTCAGTTTAAGTATCATCCTAAATGATGAAGGAGACTTTATGGTAATGCAATTTTGTTTCATTTAGAGTACAATTTCTAATAATTGTATTAATTTTTGTGCAAGTACTTAGTTTATTTTTCTAACAAGATCACCTGGAGAGTTAATATCAGGTCCAATTTGATCAATTTTAAGACCAGAATTTTGAACAGTTCTCCACATATAACAGGCCACTTACAAATATTTATTGGCTGCATTGGTAAACACAAACATTGCCATTTTCCAAATTTTTATTGTATAGTTTCTGGTTTCACTGAAGCTAAGGTTGCTCTTGAAGAAAGTAACTTTCCTACAGAATGATTTAGCATAAGATTAACTTGAAAGACCAAACAACATGTGTTATAGCTTTTATTTTCTTTTATCATTGACATAGCTTTTTGTAATCCCATATGCTTAGAGCTGTTAATTATTCCCTGTCTCACTTTATTGTGTCTGTGTGACTGTGTATATTGCATGGATTCTCAGAGGAAAACACAAGTAGGCCAGGTGTGATGTTAACAAAATACACCATATGAAAAATTGCTAAGCATTCTGCAATATAGATTACACTGAAAGTTACTCCTATGCCAGTATCATGTATTCATTAAGCTTTTCTTTCAAGACAAGACGACTAAATTATTTGTTTACATTTATTGATGCCATACTCTTCATTTTTGCACTGATTTTTTTTTTTAGCACATTTAAACTGGGTAGAATTCCTTTAACAGTGATAATCTGTTATATCATCAAATGTTGCCAATTTTACTCTGTGACTCCTGAGAATTTAGGAAGAATGCAGATTTAATTAAGCAGTAGGCAGGGCATGGTGGCTCACATCTGTACCCCTAGCACTGTAGAAGGCCATGGTGGGTGGATGACCAGAGCTCAAGAGTTCTGAGACCAGCTGAATAAAAGTGAGACCCCCCATCTCTGCTAAAAATAGAAAAACTATCCTGGGATTGTGGCAGGCACCTGTAGTACCAGCTCCTCAGGAGCTGAGGCAAGGGGATTGCTTGAGCCCAAGAATTTAAGGTTGCTGTGAGCTAAGATGCCATAGCACATTACCCAGGGCACGGTGTGAGACTCTGTCTTAAAAAAAAAATTAAATAAATAAATAAAAGCAGTAGGGAATTTAAATATATATATGTTTTATTTTTATTAATTGTGGGCAAATCATAGTTATATGCATATATAAATACTTATAGGTTACATGCAATATTTTTATACAGGCATACAATGTAGATTAATTAAATTAATTAAATATATAGGCATACTATTAATATATAGGCATAATATATAATACTATTATATGCTAATACTAATACTATACTAATGCATAATATATAATACTATCATGTACTAATACAAAGTGGATTAATTAAATTAATTAATATACAGGCATAGTATTAACATACAGACATAGTATATAATTTTTATACAAGCATACAATGTAGATTAATTAAATGAGGGTAATTGGGATAACCGTCATCTCAGGCATTTATCACTTATTTGAGTTAGGAAAACCACATTTTTACTTTTTTAGTTATTTTAAAGTATGCCATAACTTACCTTTGATTATAGTCATTTTGTTATGGCACCAAATATGTTCATTCTATGTAATTAATATATTTTTTCCTCCTGTTAATCATTCCCACTTTATCCCATCATCCCTGCTACTACCCACTGGTAGCCATCATTCTACTTGTTATCTTCATAAGATCAATTGTTTTTTAGCTCCCATACATGTGTGAGAATACGTGAAATTTGTTTTTCTTGGCTTCTTTCGATAAATGCAATATTCCCCAGTTCCATCCATGTTGCTGTAAATGACAGGATTTAATTTCTCATGTCTGAGTAACATTCCATTGTGTATATATACCACATTGCCTTTATCCATTTATGCACTGGTGGACATTTAAATGAATCAGAATAATGCTGCAATAAAGATGGGAGTGCAGATACTTCATGATATTCCGATTTCTCTTATTTTGGATACATACCTTGAGTAGGATTACTAGATTATATGGTAGGTCAATTTTTGGTTTCATGGGGAACTTCCACACTGTTCCCTATGGTGGTTGCAATATCTTACCAACAGTGTATGAAGGTTCCCCTTTGTCCACACCTTGCCAGCATTACTTAGCTGCCTTTGTTTTTGCTAAAAGCCATTTGAACTAGGGTGAGACATCTCATTATAATTTCCATTTGTGTTTTCTTGATGATAACTGATGTGCTGTTTCTTCATTTACCTGTTGACCATTTGTGTGTCTTCTTTCAAGAACTGTCTACTCAAGATTACTTGACTTTTTTTTAATGAGATAATTTGATCTTTCCCTACTGAATTGTTGGAGCTTCTTGAATGTTATAGTTGTTAATTTCTCATCAGATTGGTAGTTTGCAAACATTTTCCACCATTCTCAGGGCATCTCCCCCACCCCCATTGATTGTTTCCTTTTCTATACATAATATTTTTTAGCTTGATGTGATTCCATGTGTCCAATTTTGCTTTGCTTGCCTTGATTTGGAGGTTTTACTCAAGAAGTTCTTGTCTAGACCAATGTCCTCAATGTTTTCCTTTATCAGTTTTATAATTTTAAATCTTAGGTTAAGTCTTTAGCCAATTTTGATTTTTTTTTTATTTAGTGAGAGATAAGGGTTTCATTTCACTTTTTCACATATGGCTATCCATTTTTTCCAGCACCATTTATTTATTTATTTTCAAATTAGTATGAGGGTATATTCAATTGGGTTACAATGTTTGCATTTGTAAGGCACCATTTATTGAAGAGACCGTCTGTACTTTCCCCAGTGCATGTTGTTAACACTTTGTCAAAGATAAATTCTAAAGACATGTGGACTTTTTTCTGGGTTCTCTATTCTGTTCTGGGTCTGTATGCCTGTTTTTATGCCAGTACTATGCTGTTTGTGTTACTACAGTAGCACTCTAGCCTGATTTGAAGTCAGGTAATGTAAGTCCTTTAGTTTTGCTCTTTTTGCTTAAGTTGGCTTTGGCTGTTCTGGGTCTTTTTTGGTTCCATATAAATGTTAAGATTATTTTTTCTATTTCTGTGGAGACTGTCATGGGTGTTTTGATGGGGATTGTATTGAATCTGTAATCATTTTGGGTAGCATGAACTTTATTATTGTTATTTTAAGATATTAAAGAAATACAAATGTTTTTGGTTACATGGATAGCTTTTGTTAGGCTTAAGTCAAGGTAATAATTGTGTCCATCACCCAGAAATTATTCATTATACCTGTTAAGTATAATGTAGGTTTACATCCATCCCCTCATCCTTCCTCTGGTCTGAAGTGGACTTCCCCGTATAAATCATGTGTGCTCATCAGTTAGTTCCAATTTAATTGTGAGTACATCTGGTGTATGTTTTCTCATTCTTTAGATATTTCACTTAAGATAATACTCTCTAGTTCCAACCAAAATGTTGCAAAAGGCACTAATTTATCCTTCTATAAGAGTGGATAGTATGCTAAGCAAATATATACCACATTTTGTTAACCCACTCATGAATTTATGGGCACTGGAATTGATTCCACATCTTTAGAATTATAAATTGTGCTGCAATAAACACAGCACAATTTATAATTCTAAACATTTGAATGCAGGTGTCTTTGTGATAAATAAAACATTTGAATGCAGGTGTCTTTGTGATAAATGATTTTTCTTTGGATAAATACCCAGAAGTGGAATTGCTGCATCAAATGATAAGCCTACTTTTAATTCTCTGAGGACTTTCCACACTGTTTTCCACAGAGTATTTTGCAGTATACCAACTGCACATAAGAGTTTCTTTCTCTCTCCACTCATGCCAGGTTTTACTCTTTTTGGACTTTTTAATAAAAGCCATTCTAAGTCTGGGAAGGTGATATCTCATTGTCTGTGATTTCAATTTGCACATGATGATGAGTGACAATGAACGTTTTTTTCATATGTTTATTGGCCATTTATTTCTCTTCCTTTGAAAAGCATCTGGTCATATCCTTTGCCCACTTTTTTATGTGGTTATTTTTTTCTTGCTGATTTGCTTAATTTCTTTGGAGATTCTGTTATTAGCCCTTTATCAGATGAATAGCTTGCAAATATTTTCTCTCATTCTGTAGGTTTTCTATTAGCTCTGTTGATTAATTTCCTTTGCTGTGAAGAAACTTTTTGATTTATTCAAGTCCTACTTAATTATTTTTGTTGTTACTGTGATTGCCATTGGGGTCCTCTTCAAAAGTTCTTTTTCTGGTTTATAGCTATAGAAGTCTTTCCAGTTTTTTTTTTTTTCCTAGCTATTGAATGTCTAGTGGACCCCAGCCTAAGACAGCGGTCAGCAAGGGAGATGGCCCTGGGGAAATCACAAAACTTACACCAAACTGAGTGCATAAAACCTGGACACCTGTAAGGGAATAAATTGTTTCACATGCCTGGTGGCAGCATGATAACATAGCAGGAACCTGTCCTGCTTCCTGGGATTATTTTATTGGGTACATAACAGAGTATATGTGCAAGGATGCACGGCAGTCATTACTCAGCTGTCAAGGCTAAGAATGAGAGAGGGGAAAGCACAGTCCCCAGGAAAGTTGAGCAAAGGGTAAGCAAGGACAGAGGAAATTATGTTTCAATGATGGAACATCTGAAGTGCCCAGGTAACAGTGCAAGCAGAAGAGAGCGGGGAGAGCAAGGCTTTCAGCTGCCTGCACTGCTGATTTCCCCACACAGTGATAGTCACAGAGACATTTCCCTGACTGGGCACTTTATCCTGAGATGGAAGGTCTGTGAAGCATTCAGCCTATCTCCCTCCCACATCTACATTTCTTACGATTTCATGCCTTACATTTCAGTCTTTTATCCATCTTGAATTTATTTGTGAGTGGTAAGAGACTTGAATTTGTTACATTTTTCTGCATGTAGCTATTTAATTTTCCCAGCACTATTCATTAAATAGGGTTTCTTTTACCCAATATTCATTCTCCTAAATCATGAGCATGGAATATCTTTCCATTTGCTGTGACCTTTTCAATTTCTGTCTCCACTCATACACTGCTGGGAAATGGAGTGAACTAGGCACTGAAAGACTGTCTTTTCTGACCTCTTCTGTGTGCCTTTCCTTGATATAACATTTCATCCAGGTACTGGGATCACTCGATTTTTGGTTCTTATTCTTCTTTCATTTTTCTTTTTTTTTTTTTTTTTTTGGGTGAGACACAGTCTTACTCTGTCACCCTCTATAGAGTGCATAGAGTACTGTGATGTCATTGCCACTCACAGTAACCTAAAACTCTTGTGCTCAAGCAAACCCCTTTCTCAGCTTCCTGAGTAGCTGGGAGTACAGGTACCTACCACAATGGTTTACCAGTTCTATATATATATATGTCTAAATGTTTTTTCTGTCTATATATATATAGAAAAATTTTATATATTTTTTATATATATTTTTCTCTATATATACATATACAATTTTTGTTTTACTTCTTTTTAGTACAGACAGGGTCTTGCTCTTTCTCACATTGATTTGGAACTACTGAGCTCCAGCAATCCACCCTCTTTGTCCGCCCAGAGTGCTAGGATTGCAGGCATGAGCCGCTATGCCTGGCCTGATTTTTGGTTCTTCTGAAGGTGCTTCCTTGCATAAGCAGTATTGAATTTGGTGCCTTACAGAGGGACAATCATTGAAAGTTTCTATTCAGGGATCTTTCTCTATCCCCTTTTCTCAACTAAACAACAGTTTGAAAACATTTTCTTCTTATTTAAGCTTTAAATAATTTTAATTTTGTTACTACTGTTTAAAACAGTTCATATCACTTATACAGACAATATCCGAATTTATGTTTCAAGTTCTGAGATGTATCCTAAATTTCAGGTCCTGAAACTCAATTGGTTTCAAAGTCAAATACTCAAATTCTTGAAGACTTAAAGTAAACTTGCATTTTAATTTTTAATAATCCCTTTTTTCTTGTTGTTATTCATTTCCTTTAATACTTCTTTTTCTCCCCATCCTCAACACCCCCACACCACCTACAAAAACTGAGAAATTAGCATTTTTCCTCCGTTGTGAGTTCCACTTACTTTTTATATTAAGTCTTCCTGATGCTAAATGCACAAAATTGTTGATATTCATCCATAGTGGAGAGGGATCCATCTCTTCATCTACACTATCATATAGAACCTGGTGACCAGAATCACTTATCTGGACTTATATTAATGCCTCATTTGCTTCTTTTCCTGCTATTTCCCCTTCACTGAATTTAAAAATTTTACGTGATTATTCAGTTTAAAAAATTGCTCAATTTTTCCTATAGTCTGCTAAATAAACATTAGCATCCTCAGCCTTGCCTTCAAAGCCTGTCATGTGTACAGCATAAGATTTATCCCAACAGTGTATTTTTTTTTTTTTTGAGATGGAGCCTCAAGCTATCCCCCTGGGTAGAGTGCCGTGGCATCACAGCTCATAGCAACCTCCAACTCCTGGGCTCAAGCGACTCTCCTGCCTCAGCCTCCCAAGTAGCTGGGACCACAGGTGCCCACCACAACGCCTGGCCATTTTTTGGTTGCAGCCGTCATTGTTGTTTGGTGGGCCCAGGCTGGGGATTCGAACCCGCCACCTTAGGTGTATGTGGCTGGCGCCTTAGCTGCTTGAGCCACAGGTGCTGAGCCCCAACAGTGTATTTCAAGTCTCTTTTCTTAAAGAACTTTTGTTATAATACAACCATCTAAACAGTAAAGACGAAATTATGATTCAAATGATTAGTTCAGTCCTAGTGAACTAATAATCAATTAATTTAAAAGGCCTATGTAAACAAAGTATTTTTTTAAAAAAAATCATAACTGATATTTTAAAAAAAATCATAACTGATATTTTTCACATTATCAATACTTATAAAAACAGTTAACATTTATATAGCCTATTTATCCATACCCTGCTCTGATATGGTGTTTTATGTCACTGTATTACACAGCTTGCATGGGAATTATATAGGATCCAGAATTACTAGTATTTCAACCTTATATTTAAACTGTGTGTGGATAGTGATATACCACATTTAAATAATGCTTATTCAATGTTCTAAATAATTGCAATTTTCTATTTTTTTTTTCACTTCATAAGTTTCACTTCTGAAATTTAGTGTGCCATGAAGATTTGTTGGTCTACTTCAAAAGGAACAATGTACAACTTACTAACAATCAATACAGTGGTAACCTGAAGTAATCCATTTGTTAACAAACTTAAACGTTAAAGTACTGTAGGGCATTCTGGGAATACTGATTCTGCTCAAGTATTTTCTGTTCTAAATTAGCATATTATAAAGAAATTCATTGCACACAAACTAAAAAGAACAGTATTATCTTCTTATTTAATTAATTAAAAAGTATTTTTCAGTTTTTATGTCCAGAAAGGAGTCTTTATTAACGGCATGTATCCTCCCCTCATTCTCTTTATTCTTGTGTTATAGAGTTTGAAATATTTCCACCCTAATTCATCCTGGCTTTGAATTCTTTTGTCTTAAAAAGAGTGAGATAAATGCTAGTCTATAAATGGCTCTTATTAGTTTTTATGTTAGGACTTTTAGAAATTTCTCTAAGTAGAAATTCAAAAATAGGCTCGGCGCCTATGGCTCAACCGGCTAAGGCGCCAGCCACATACACCTAAGGTGGCGGGTTTGAATCCAGCCCAAACCCACCAAACAACGACTGCTGCAACCAAAAAATAGCCTGGCATTGTGGCGGGTGCCTGTAGTCCCAGCTACTTGGGAGGTGGAGGCAGGAAAATCGCTTGAGCCCAGGAGTTGGAGGTTGCTGTGAGCTGTGATGCCACGGTTCTCTCCCAAGGCGACAGCTTGAGGCTCTGTCTCAAAAAAAAAAAAGAAAAGAAAAAAAGAAAGAAATTCAAAAATAACCATTGGGTGAGGTTACTATGAATGTTTCTAATTGTTATAAAGTCATTTAATTTTTTTTAATTTCAATATTGAATCTCATGTCTTCTCAGCCCTCTCATCATTCCTCTCAAACATTAAATTAGTGAACTATTCTAAGGAAGGCATAGCAAGTGGTATCAAAAACTTCATTCGCTACCCAATGCATATTAAATATGCAAATGAAAGGAATGAAAGAAAACAGAAAAATCAACATGGTATTTTAGTATGATGGAATGGTGTATACATTTTCTTAATCTTGGGTTAGCATGACTTAATTAGTGACAATGATGATAATAAAAAAAGCTAATGTTGTAATCAATTATTTTGTGCTAATCATTATTTCAATTACTTTCTATGAGTTAAATCTGCGTGTTTTCACTTAAAAATGAGGAAACTGAGCTATAGAGGACGAAAAACGTGTGAAAATGAGCAAAGGCAGTAAGAGAAAAATACACAAAAGGAAAGAAAAAAGCCATAATTATTTATTATAAATATGGAGGTGCTGCATAATATGTAAACTATACACATTGTGATAATAGTGATTTTACTTCCCCCCCACTCTAAACAATGCCCATGGACTGTGGCACACCATCTTATACTTTCATAAGCTGGAGATAAAAGCATATAAATAATCCATCCTGAGATATAGTTTGGCTTCTGGAATGCAATTATGTGAACAAAACAACTGCTCACTTATTTTATCTCAGCAATTCTACTTTAAAACATTTAAAGACAATAGTTATGGATATATTGAACTTTGCCTTTTCTTTTGGAAACCTGCAGTTCTTTATTTCTATTAGCTATTTAAAAGTGAACACATAATCACACAATATATATTCTTTTCTGATTATCCAATCCCCAAGGTTTTCCAGGACAAGGAAAGAAAAGAAAATAAAATGACAAAAGCAAAAAGAAAAGAAGCTAATTTCAGATAGAAATTAAGGTGTTACTATTAAAAAAAATATATCTTTCATGTGCAAGAGTGGAGGAAGAAGGTTTACATCCAAGAAAACCCCTGCATATCCACTTTTAAAGAAACTATCCATATATTTTTATTTTATTTTAATTTTATGTCAGAGTCAATCATCTTGGAAATCTATTTGTAGAAGAAAAAATAATTTATTTTTATTTCTCCTCATATTTACTATTTCTGCTGCTTATCTTGCTCTTTTCCTATATATAAATTCAGATTTCTTATAAGTATCATTTTCCTTATGCCTAAAGGACTAACTTTAACAATTCTTATAATGATAATCTTCTAGCCATAAATTCTTTGGTATGTCAGAAAATAAACTTTAGTTTTTCTTTCTTTTTGAAATAAACATTGACTGGGTTCAGAACCTTAGGCTGATAATTTTTTTTTATATATTTTTTATGCTCAGAATTTGTTCAGCATCCTTGGCCTACGGTTTATACTTTTCATAAATTTGGAAATGTTTCACTAACTATTATTTTTTTAAACACCCACTCTCCTTTTCCATTGGTGTATCCAGTTATGAGTATATTGGATCACCGGCAGTTTACGTTTTCTCTCTCTATATAGTCACTTATAAAAATTTTTATTTTGAAATAATGATATATTCACTGGAAATTATAAAGAAATGTACAAGGAAGTTTCATGCATCCTTCACCCTGTCTTTTCTAATGTTGATAAATACATTACTTTGAGATTCCAGTATAAAAATCTGGAGAAAAATTTAAATTTAATTTGTATAAATGAATGATAATCAAGTGCAACTGTGTTACATGTTCAGGGCATTTTGGGAATCCAGCCCTGACTAACATACATTGTAATTGTACTGTTAAGTAATTTCTTATCATCTATCTCCTTCCTACCTCGACTCTTCTGAGCCCACATTGTCTATATTTCCATTCTTCACATGCATACTTTTTTAGCACCTACTTATGAATGAGAACATGCTACATTTGTCTTTCTATGTTTGGCTTATTTTACATAAGATAATGACTTCTATTTTATCTATCTTGCTGCAAAAGGCATCATTCCCTTCCCTTTTATGGATGAAAATAGGGTGTCCTAAGAGTCACCATTCACAGGAAAATTTACAATAATAGGTGTCTTGGAATGTGTTCACTAGGAGTGGGAGAGAAGACATCATGTGTGTGTAGAAAGAGGTAGAAACATGTACAGAATATTCTGGAAATATTTTGTAAATAAAGATGTATTTAGCTGTAATTTCCTATTTTCCCTATGTGAGGTGACATTTGGGCCATTCTACAGTATTTGTTTGTGTATATGTACCACATATGAGTAGATATCCAGTCACAAGATCTAGATCAAATGATAATTCTGCTTTTAGATTTTTGAGAACTCTCCCTACTGTTTTCCTTAGAAGTTGTAGTAACATATGTTCCCACCAACAGTGTATAAGCATTCCTTTCTCTTGGCATGCTCACCAACACTGATTATTTTTTATCTTTCAAATAATAGTCTTTCTTACTGGGATGATAAGTAAGCTTTAATTTTCATTTTTCTGCTGATTAGTGATGTTGAGCATTTTTCATATGGTTATTGGCCATTCTATGCCTTCTTTTGAAATTGTGTATTCATGTTTCTTGCCCACTTTTTAATGGGATTAGTATATTTATATATTTTGTTGTTGAGTTGTTTGATTTTCTTATATATTCTGGATATTAGTCCCTTGTCAGATGAATATTTTGCGAGTATTTTGTCCCATTTTTCCAGCTGTCTGTTCACTTTGTGATTTACTTCTTTTTCTGGGCACAAGTTTTCTTTCTTTCTTTCATTTAATTAAGTCCCCATTTCTCTCTTTTTATTTTCTTTTCTGGGCTTTAGAAGTCTTAAATGTGAATTTTTTGCCTAGATCAGTGATGTTCAACCATTGTGCTGTGTCACACTGTGATCCTTGAAAGGATCTTAGGTATGTATTGGGGTTCTCATGGATTCGAACCAGGAAAAGTGGTCAACAAAGGAGATGGTGCTGGAAAAATCAGGAGACTTCACACCAAACTTATAGCATAAGCCTCAGAATCCTAAAGAAGCACACATTGTCTCATGCACCAGATGGCAGCCTGAAACAATGAAGCGCTGGTCCAGCTTCTCAGGGATCTTTTATTGAGTACAGCAACAGAATAAACATACAAGAAGGCACAATAGTTAAAGATCAAAGAAGTGGGGGGCTCAAGGCCCCCAGGAAGTTTGGATAAAGAGCAGTAGTTAAGTAAACACAGGTTAATGCAATACGTGAAATGGCCAAATAATGTATGTAGAGAGGAGATAAGAAGGAAAACAAGTTTTGTCCCTTTGAGTTACCTTAACTTCCTTAATTTAAACTACCAATGAACAATCTAAAGGTCTTAGCCACCTGCACTGTTGAATCCCCATGCAGAGATAGTCACCTAGACATTCCCTTGACAACACTTTACCCTGACTTGGAAAGCCTGTGACGAATCCAACTTGGCTGCGTCTCACAGGAGTGCTGCAAAAATTTTTAAAGATAATTAATTAAATTATTTCTGAAAGAAGTTCAAAGCACAGTAAATATATTCTTTTCTTTTAGTATTTTTTGATAAATATAACTAATGTGCCAGAGAAGTTTAACTACAGTTTCAAGTGTGCTGTGAGATTTTTTTAAAAAAAACCAACAACAGTGGAGAAACATTGGCCTATACCAAGTTCTAGAAGATTCTTCCTTAGGTTTTCTTCTATTATTTTTATGGTTACAGCCTTTAAATTTATGTCTTTTTATTTATTTATTTGGATGTAAAACTTTCTTTTCCTTTATAAAAGTTGCATAATATTAGGGGGTATATATACTCTGTTAAAATGTATTGCTTTTTATACAGATTGGGTTAAAGTTGTAAGTGTGCCCTTTACCCAGATAATGTGCACTGAATCCAATAGGTGTGAATTTACCTAGCCCTTCTTTCTTCCTCCTCCAAGCTTCATTTTCATTGAGTTTTACTTTCATATATACATTTAATTGTTGATCAATTAGTTCCAACTTGTTATTGTTTAATTGTACTTGTTTCTCCATTACCTTTTTTTTTTTTTTTTTTTTTTTGCAGTTTTTGGCCAGGGCTGGGTTTGAACCCACCACCTCCGGCATGTGGGGCTGACACCCTACCCTTTTGAGCCATAAGCACTGCCCCTGTTTCTCCATTCTTACAAGAAAATTTTTGCAAACCAAATTAAGTACCACATCAAAAACTTAATTCACCTTGTTCAAGTGGGCTTCTTCCCAGAGATGCAAGGATGGTTCAACATACACAAACCTATAAATGTAATTCACCATAAGAATAGCTGCAAAAAAAAAGATCATATTATCCTTTCCATCAATGCAGAAAAAGTATTTGACAATTTAGCACCCTTTCACAATAAGAAACTCAACAAGATTGATATAGATGGGACAGTCTTCAAAATTATAAAGGCAAAATATGAGAAGTCTATTGCCTACATTACATTGAATGGGGAAAAATTGAAAAAATTCCTGCTTAGAACTGGAACCAGACATGATTGCCCACTTTCACCACTTTTATTCAACATAGTGCTGGAATTTCTTGCCAGAGCAATTAGGCAACAGAAGGAAATCAAGGCAGTGCAAATGGGGAAAGGAGAAATCAAATTATTGCTCTTTGCTGAAAATATATCTTCTATTTAGAAAACTCCAAAGATTCAACTAAGAGACCCCTAGAATTGATAAGCAAATTCAGTAAAGTCTCAGGCTACAAAATCAATGCACACAAATCAGTAACTTTCATATGTACCAATAGCAGTCAAGCTGAAAATCAAATCAAAGATATAAATCTTTTTTGCAGTAGTAACAAGAAAATGAAATACTTAGGCATATACTTAACAAAGGAAGTGAAAGACCCCTGTACAGAGAATTAGAAAACACTGAGGAAAGAAAATGCATAAGACATAAACAGATGGAAAAATACACCATGCTCATGGATTGCCATAATTGACATTGTGAAAATGACTATATTACCCAAAATTATTTACAGAATTCAATGCAAATCCCATATTAATGCAAATGCCTTTTTTTTGATATCTAGAAAAAATACTTCCTCATATGGACCCAGAAAAGGTCCCCAATACCGAAGGCAACCTTATGTAATAAAAGGAAAATAGGAGGCATCACTTTACCAGACTACAAGCTATAACACAAGGCTATATTATCCAAAATAGCATAGTACTGGAGAAAAAACAAGACTTAGTTGTATGCATCAGAAATTAAAACCCAGAGATAAAACCATCCTCATATTCTCATCTGATTTTTGAGGAAATAAATACAAACATATACTGGGGAAAAGAATCCCTGTTCAATAAAGGTGCTGGGAAAACTGGAGAGCCACATGTGGAAGACTGAAACAGACGCAGCACATTTCACCACTTACAAAAATTAACTCACAGTGGATAAAATACTTAAACATAATGCAGAAAACTATAAGAATCATAGAAGTAAATATTGGAAAATCTTTTATGGATATTGGCATAGGCAAAGAATTTATAAAAATCCCCCAAAGCATTCACAGCAATAACAAAAATAAATAAATGGGACCTGATCAAATTAAAAATGGATCTAGTCCAAGTCACAATCAGAAGACCAAATAGACAACCCACGGCATGGGAGAAAATATCTGTGTGCTACACATTTGATAAATGACTAATAACCAGAATCTACAAAGAACACAAGCAAATCAACAAGAATTAAGCAAAAAGCCCCATTAAAAAATGGGCAAAAGACATGAACCTCCTTTTCAAATGAAAATATGCTAATGACCAAAAAACACATTTTTAAAAAAGCTTAACATTAATCATTAGAGAAATGCAAATAAAACCACAGTGATTCTGGGAGTCAGAGGCTGGTGGATCATCACTTGAGCTCAGGAATTCAAGACCACCCTGAGAAAGAGTAAAACTTTCTACTAAAAAATAGTCCAGCATTGGGGTAGGTACCTGTAGTCCTAACTACTCAGGAGGCTGAGGCAAGAGGATTGCTTGAGCCCTAGAGATTCAGTTTGCTGTGAGCTATGACAGAACAGCACTCTACCCAGGGTGACAGAGTGAGACTTTCTGAGAAAAGAAGAAAAAGAGAAATGAGATATCACCTAATTCCAGTGAGAATGTCTTGGATTAAAAAGTTCCAAAACAACAGCTGCTGGTGTGGATGCAAAAACAAAGAAACTGTTATTCACTGTTGGTGGGAATGAGAACTAGTACAACCTCTATAGAACTGTATGGATTTACCTGAAAGAACTTAAAGTAGACGTACCATTTGATCCAGATATTCTGCTTCTGGGTATATATCTGAAAGACAAAAGGTCATTTTATGGAAAGAAACCTCCACTCAAATGTTTATAGCTGCACAATTCACAAACTCAAAGATGTGGAAACAACCCAAGTGCCCACCAATACATGAGCAGATTAAAATGTGGTATATACAAACCATGGAGTATTCCTCAGCCATAAAAAGTGGTGATCTAGTATTGACAAACTGGATGGGATGGGAAACATCACAAGAATGGAGAAGCATTTAAATCCTTAATCCTTTTGACTTAATGTTTGTACATAGTGAGAGATAGAGCTCCAGTTTTATTCTTCTGTATATGGTAATTCAATTTTCCCAACACGAGTAATTGAAAAATATGTCCTTTCCCCAACACATGTTTTTCTCCACTTTGTCAAAGATTAATTTCTTGTAAAACTGGGGCTTTTG
Source organism: Galago senegalensis (assembly GCA_963575145.1). Taxonomy (NCBI): domain Eukaryota; kingdom Metazoa; phylum Chordata; class Mammalia; order Primates; family Galagidae; genus Galago; species Galago senegalensis. Next base: position 20,936 of record CAUYTI010036918.1, on the reverse strand, counting down.
TTCAGTGTTTTTTAGTCTATTCCATTAATCTATGTGTCAAAATCAGGAAAATAACATTGTCAATTCAAATACTTCATTCAGATGTCATTGGTCATACTGTCACTCCTGTGTGTGTGTGTGTGTGTGTTTGCGCACACACGCATGATTTTGTGTGTAGAGCTATGCTCAATTTTTATCACTTCTGGAGCTTTCTGTGTGATCAAGACACAGAAATTTTATAACCTCACTCCTTGCCCTGCCATCTATCCCCTAACCCTTATCAATCACTAATCTGTTCTCCATCTCTATGATTCTGTATTTTATTTTTAATTTACTAATTATTGTACTCATTCATGGAGTACATAGATGTTTTCATGCATATAATGTATAGTGATCAGATCAAGGTAATTAATATATCCATCATCTCAAAAATTCATTATTTTTTTGTATTAGGAACATTCAACATCCTCGTCTATTTAAAATTATATATTATTGGCTCAGCGCCTATGGCTCAAGTGGCTAAGGTGCCAGCCACATACACCTAAGGTGGCAGGTTCAAATCCAGCCTGGGCCTGCCAAACAATAATGATGGTTGCAAAGGAAAAAAAATAAAAAATAAAAAAATAAAATTATACATTATTATTTTTTGAATGCCTTATAAATGGTATCAGTGAGAAAGACTTTTCATCACTTAGAACAATTATCTGGATTTCCATCTAAGTTGTCACATGTATCAGTAGTTTCTTTGTTATTATTTGTGGATATATTTACCAGTAAGGATATAGCACATTTTGTAACCATTGAAGGACATTGGGTTATTTCCAGTTTGGGGACCTAATGAATAAAGCTGCCATAACTGTTGTATTCAGGGTTTCTCATGGACACAAGTATTCTTTTTTGTATAATATATGATCAAGGGTCTCTGTTTCATTTGGAATGTTTTCCATTGATACATTTTTAAGTTCACTAAACTTTTATTCTGCACTATGTAAATTACAATATGTATTTTTTTATTTTAGACCAATTTTTCATCTTTGGATGATTGCTTTAGGTCTTTTTTGAAATATCTTCCATATCCTTGTCTAATATTCTCGGTATTGTTTTTACCTTCTTTACATAGACTATAGTAATAATCTTTCAGTTTTTATAAGATACTTATATTATCTATTATTTCTTGACATGCTTCTATTGAATTTTCCTGAATTTTTACATCTGATCATTTTTGCTGAAGGACAAAAATTATGAATTTGATCTTGATTGTGGAAGTTTTTTTTTTATTTCTGTAAATATACTTAAGCTTGTTTCTCTGATGCAATTAACTGATTTGGTAACAATTTTATTTTTTTAATGATGGATGTCAGGTAGAATTCCACTAGAGAATTAGCAGAACCACTGGAATGAATAAATGTTTATTATATCTATATATCTGTACCACATAGATTTATTGATACCTACAGGAATCAAAGGAATTGGCTTATTCAGTTATGGAGGCTGACTAAGCAGTTTCTTCAAGCCTGAAGTCCACAGGATAAGAATTTAAATGGGAAGATCAAAACCAGCCTGGAACCCCTTAGCCTGTAACCCCACAAGGACTGACTGAGATTCCTGTCCTCCTCTTTGCGTCTGACCCACTGGAGAAAGGTAGCTGGCATTGGTGCCCTTCATGTAGCTGAACACGCATCTTCCAGTCCAGGAATGAGAGAAACTAAATGGAGATCTAGAAGAAATGAGAGAGGGATTGCAGGGTCAGCTACTACTACTCCAGGCCATGGAGGTAAGTCAGGAGATCAGATCAGCAACAACATATGTGCCTGCAACAGAAAGGCCACTCTCTTACTCTAGCCCTCCAACTCTCAGGTAAGAATTACCCTTGAAGCCCACCCTAATAGGAAACACTAGAAAAGGAGTTATGGGAAATATAGTTCAATATTTCCAGAACAGTCTTGAGGCAAGTCAGATTACTGCTGAAGGAATAGTCTTTGAATTACTTACCCAGTGTGTTGTGAATTCCAAGTTATTCTACTCTGGATAATGGGAATACAAATTATTCTTAAACCTGCATATGTTCATGGAGAAATTCCAATTTTTCTTTGGGATGATAGTATAGTTTTCTCAGACACAAGTACCGGTTACTACCACTCAACGGAGGACTCAAAGAAGGTATCTGAAATGTACTCAGATGCATGCACCTTATCTCTCAAGTTCCTTGGTCTCCCTAAAGTCCTAACTCAACATTTTCAACTCAACTAGGCTCTGTCTGGGTTTCCTTTCTCTCACATGTTCCAGAAACTCCCCTCATTAAGTAAGAAGTGGCAGGTGTAGGGTTTACCTCATTTGTTTCCCTTCATTGGTCATAGATTGAAGTTCTTCCAATATCTGAAAATGTTTGATTCATATACTTTGCAAACCCTTCTGTGTTTCAGAGAAAAGAGAAAATCAAGTTCCAATTATTCCAGCCAGACTGAGTGTTCCTTATTTGCTTTTACCACTATTATTCTGATTCATCCCTTATGGAAGTCATAACCTTCTCCAGCCTTCTTTAGCTGAGAAGCTATTTTGTTAATTTTGTGCCCTCTTATTGATGGATCCTAGACTCCAAATTTTGTTTCTAGCACCCTGTAAAATGGCAGAAAATGCCACTATACTTTTCAGAGCTTTGTGATTTTGCTTTCACCCTGCATTGCTGCAGAATTTTTTCTTCTTAAAGGAGATTATGCTTAAGTTTGAAGTCACTAAAATCTCCACTACTGTCTCTTTTGCTCCCTAAAACTTCCAGACGCGCATCTCTGTTTCCCTATCCAACCGTAGTCACCCATTTTCTTTGCAAAACATTTCAGCATCTTGTCTTTTCCCTTAATCTGCAAATGGCCCTCGTGAGAAAGCAGCTGTTAATGTGTCACCTCTCTGTATTTTTGTTCTCTGTGTATAATTTTAGCTCTTGTCTTAGTTGTTTCACCAGTTTTTAAATGCATTTAAATATTTTTAAATACAAACTTAAAATTTCTTTTGGCACTGTCTTTGCTATAATTATCTACCCGAAAGTGAAAGTCAATTGTTAACTGTTACTTTTTAATTATATTTTTAGTTATATCCCCCTTTCTCTCCACACACACACACACACACACACACACACGCACTGCCAATTCTGTATTGATAGATTTTTGTTTCATAGTTTAAATAAATAACCAACATCCACAATTGCTGCTTCTTAGTCATCTATGCATATATTTCCTGAAAGCATATTAAAATTCTTAAATAAGGTTTGAGACTACATTTACTAAGCTCAGGGCACTATTTTTTAAGGCAGTATGATTCTCCTTCCTTACTACATGCAAAATAAGACAAGTTCTTATTAAGCTCAAAAACTGGGCAAAGAATATATATAATTATTTAAGCCATGAGGCTTCAAAATAGTTCTTTATTCCTCCTAGGTAGAACATATCATATGAGCTTTTATAAAGAAAGCATGTTTTATGGCCATATTGTACAATAAATCATCCAATAATAGTGGTATAAAAATTAGACATTATTTTCAAATTTAAAAGTAGCTACCAAAATTATTAATTTGACACTGAACTATTTGTACCATATGTAAAATGTTGTTGGATAACTTAGGCTTAATTTATACATTTTGATACTCCAAATTATATGTATATTACAGATTTGCTACCTAAGAATTGATTATTTAGAAGGGTAATGTTGGATAATAGGTGGAAAAAGGAACTAGAGTCATAAAGACTTGGAAACAGCAGGACTCTTGAATCCAATGTCTGCATATACAAACTATGTATTTTAGCTTCTATAAGAATAAATAATAACTGTGAAATTATTCTGATCCATGACTTTTCTGACTTACAGGCTGATGTGAAAAGTAAACTCAATAAAAATATGATAGTAATTTATAATCATAAAACTCTGAAAATATATGCAATCATATTCATTGAGGAAACTGAGTTTTCAAACTTTTGCTTTATTTATATACAGTGCTTTTTAAGTTCACATCATAATTAGAGCACTTGGAACAGCATTTCTATAGCTTAATAAGTTCAGAGGAAGATTGATAGAAATCTCATAATTATTTTTTCATCCTAGATGGTTGAAATATTATACATTTATATTTAGATATAAAAATGAGATAGATTGTGAGGATTTAGCTTAGTTAAAACTTCCAAAAATATTAAGGCAACAGATCTTGAAGTGTACCTCGTAACCAGTTTTGCTTTTGCCATCCTTTTTTTTTTTTTTTTTTTTGCAGTTTTTGGCCAGGGCTGGATTTGAACTCACCACCTCCAGCTTATGGGGCTGGCATCCTACTCCTTTGAGCCACAGGTGCCACCTGCTTTTGCCATTTTAAGTAAGGCTACCTCTGCAGAAGGCCTGGGTGCACAATGTTTTGAGTATGAATCAGGAGTGAAAAAGAAATATCTATGCTTTTCTCCAAAGACAAAGGTTTCACTCTGACAATACTGGGTAAAAAAAGCCAAAACTTTTCTTGCTTTCTTAGTTTGTTTTGGATTTGTATGGTGTATTGGCCAACAGATCCAACTTTAGAATAAAAAAGTCCTATTTTTATGAAAGCTACTATGACTTGACTCTCATAAAGTAGGCATAATAATGTGACAAGTTTCTCAGTACCATTGATCCCATTGGATAACAAACAAATCTTCAATTTCCCGTATTTCTAAGAAAAGGACAGCTAACTTTGTACAAGTGGTTCAAAAATTCCAACAACTGAGAACTAGCACAAAGCTCTCTGGCAGACTGTCTGATGCATCAGTGTTCTGAGGCAAAGGCTGTAGAGAATTAACAGAGCTTGCCACATTTCTTCAGTGGAATAACTAGATAAATAATGTAAGGAATAAGAACGTAGACTTACACTGATAATGACATGTTGAAAACATTAACTTTTCATTAACATTCTCTTTTGGCTCGGTGCCTATAGCTCAACCGGCTAAGTCGCCAGCCACGTACACCTAAGGTGGCGGGTTCGAATCCCCAGCCCGGGCCCGCCAGACAACAATGACGGCTGCAACAACAACAAAAAAATATCCGGGCGTTGTGGCAGGTGCCTGTGGTCCCAGCTACTTGGGAGGCAGAGGCAAGAGACTCGCTTGAGCCCAGGAGTTGGAGGTTGCTGTGAGCTATAATGCCAGGGCACACTCCCCCGGGGGATAGCTTGATACTCTGTCTCAAAAAAAAAAAAAAAAAAAAAGCATTCTCTTTTATCTATTTTTTCTACCTATACTCTCAACTAACTATACTTATATATTGTATATGCAACTAGCTAATAGTTCAGGTTCTGGAGTCAACAAACCTGATCCAAGACTAGATTTTGCCAATTCGTAGATTAAATATTTTGAACTGAAGCTCAGTTTTTGCATCAGGTCAGAGACAGTAAGGACGATCTCACACAGCAAATACACTTGAGATAATATTTATAACATGCTTAAGGCAGTTTAATGTGTAGCTTGGTATGTAATAGATGATTGTTATTAGTAATAATTATATGCAGCATATATTTGATAATATTAATTCCTAAAAGAAAAAATCAGTTCCACATTTGGGTGGCACTAACAGACATGCTTACTTATTGTCATACTTAAAAAGCATTATATTGAATCTTTTCAGTACTACTGATTACCTAGGCTGTGCTAGTTGAAGGATTTGATGATTTCAGGTGTCAATGGAGAGACGTTAAATGTTGCGCCATTAGAAGGTTCTATTGGACAAGGATTCTCCCTATTCATCATGGTGACCCACATAGTCTCAAAACTATAAAGTAAATTAGCAAGTGGTCTCAGCATTTAAAAAGCTAGTCTCAAATACAAGATTCTCACTCAAAATAATACAGTTGAATAATACTTACTGTTTAAATCAATTTTACTTTTGACCTCCCTGTTAAATTTCCTCAGATGACATATTACTATTTCAGTGCAATGTAACTAGACCTTTTTATGATCGTATAGCTAATTAAAACTCTAAAGGGAAAAGAGCAGCAACTCTCTAATACAGATATTTTTTATTCTCTTTCTCTTAGTTGAAATATTTATAGCATGAAAAAATATAATATATGACTCAGTGCCTGTAGCACAGTGGTTATGGTGCCAGCCACATACACCTAGGCTGGTGGGTTCTAACCCAGTCTGAGTCAGCTAAACAACAATGACAACTGCAATAAAAAATATTGTGGTGGCCTCAGTGCCTGTGGCTCAAGTGGCTAACACTCCAGCCACATACACCTAAGGTGATTGGTTCAAATCCAACCAGGGCCCGCCAAAACAACAATGACGGCTGCAACCAAAAAATAGCCAGGCATTGTGGAGGGCACCTGTAGTCCCAGCTACTTGGCAGGCTGAGGCAGGAGACTCGCTTGAGCCCAGGAGTTGGAGGTTGCTGTGAGCTGTGATGCCACAGCACTCTACCCAGGGGGACAGCTTGAGGCTCTGTCTCAAAAAAAAAAAAAAAAATATTGTGGTAGGTGCCTGTGGTCCCAGCTACTTGGGAGGCTGAGGCAAGAGAATTGCTTAAGCCCAAGAGTTGGAGGTTGCTGTAGCTACGACGCTATGGCACTCTACCAAGGGCAACATAGTGAGACTCTGTCTCAAAAAAAAAAAAAGAAGAAGAAGTAATACATATAAATCAAAGTTATAAGAACCTTACCTTGTATACACATAAAATGATCCTTTGTCAAACCCATTCTTATGGGTTCTTATTTTAAGAATGCCATTGAAACACCAATTGTCAAGAATATTTACAAGAAAAAAATACAGATTGTAGAATTAATCTGGAATTTTACAAATCTGCATCTGTTTAACTCTAGCTAAATGAGCACAGGTTTAAATAATCATCCTTAATCATACTTGTACCCAATTTCCTTAACTTAGAAAATACAAGTGCCCTCTATCTTATAGGTTTATTTAACAAAGTAGTTAGAACAGCATTAAAAATAATTAATTTTAAAACAGACTTTCTTGGAATGCTTAAGTTTCTTGCAATATGTTTCTTCATTGCGTGCATTACTTTATTTATATAAGGGTTATTTCCACAGTGTCTAGAAATAAGGTCTCTTAAATTCTCGTTATTTATGTATAAAGTCACAGATTCCCTATCCATGCATTGTTCCATGACAAAGAAACACATGTGATATAATTATCTGTGATTGTTTCATAAATTCACTAGTAGACTATGAGCTTTGAAAGAAAAAGAGAGGGATGGCTTTCATCTTTGATTTAAAAAAAAACCTTTTTTTTCGTAGCATATGTTATTTCCTTAATAATGTTTGTTTAATGAACGAACACAAACAAATCAACTCTGTATTGCCAAATTCTCGGAAATGGATTTAGTAAAAGATAGATACAAGAAATATTATATATACTAATAGTATACCACAGAGGAAGGCAAAGTCTTTCTGTAAATGCCACACAATTAGCATAGAAAAATGTGGAGAAAAAGTTATTACCATGAGCTGAGGGTAGGTTTGAAAAGAGCTCTGCAATCAAGAAAAACCTGGAGATATGAAATTAAGAAGGAAGACTTTAAAGGCAGGAAAAGGTTCATGTAGAGAGAGAGCTAGGGAACTGAATAACCATGGCATCTTCATGGCATGGGCATTAGACTGCTACGTATTCCTATATATCTGTGCGGGAAAAAAATTGGAGAGGAGAATGAAATGGAACTTTTGTCTGGTTTGACCCTATTACTGGTCGTTATCTGTTGAGGTCTTTTGAACAAGAGTTTGCTAGAATATGGATATTTATGAAACGATTCAGTTATGTGTAAAGCAGATGGCAAAGGCAAGAATCCGAGAGCCCAGAAAACTTTTAAACTCCTATTAAAATTCCATATTTTTGGATATGAGGATGGTGCTATTAAGGACACAAAGGAAGACAGAGCTGCAGGAAGTGACAGAATGAAGACACAGGAAGAGTTGATGAAATAAAACCAGAAAAGCTAGGAATGCTTCTTATATTTCTGGTCTACACAGAATCCATTAGAAGCATTCATCATAAATTCGATGAGTTTTGAATTTGTTGGCATACTATTTCTCAAGGGCTTTCTCAAGTACTTGCCAAGTACTATTTTAGGGTGAAAATAATAATTGTTATACAAAAGAGAGAAAGATAGAGGGTCAAATAAGGTTAAAATCAACAGTTTAACAAAGAAAAAATGTTTTCTTAACATTGTTCACTGTGATATTCTAAGAAACTAAATTAGCAATTATGATTTTCCAAAATTTGGCCACATAAACCTCTCCCACTTTGTACTTCTGTTTTTCAGAACATTTCCTATGCTTCTAATCTGCTTTTAGAAAATGCTGATCTACATTTAAAAATAAATTTTTTATTTTGGGCTGCTCTTAAACTGACCACACCCCAGTTGGTATTACTGTCCTATCTATCTCCTGGGAGTCTGGGGGATTTCTTTCCAGTTTTTAAATTGTTGGAGGAAGAAATTTGAGTTCTGAAATTTGCATGATAGTAACAATCTAAACTTTAGGAAGCGAGATTTCGTGCTGTTTCTAACCCAAATCTAATTATAGCATGCATTCATTACCATGCCAAATTTCTTGTGAAGCCAGTTTGTGTATGTGTGTGTGTATTCATGTTTTAAACTTCATAAGTAAACTAGTATGTGAATTTTTGTGTATTTACATTAAGCTCTAATGAGTATTCATTATGTCATAAAATTAAATATTTAAACCTTTACTAGCATTATCCTTATTTATTTCTCTTTCCTTAAAATATTGATTGGATCATTTATTTGGTAGTTTTCTAAGTACACCAACTTCACTTCTAGAAATCGTATTTTTCACTATTCCATATATTATATGAAGTGATGGGTGAGATTATATTTCAAGAAGTTTTCTCTGCACATCCTGTTTGTTCATTCTGAGATGAAGCAGGAAAGACTAAAATACTGCTCACAGCCAAACTGTGCTGTCATTTTTCCAGCAGTAAAAATAAGTTATTCATTAAAAGATCATCAAAGAATCCAGCAGTTATATGTGCTAACTACATATGGTACTCCACAGATCTGTCTCAGAGACAGTGCACGTTCAGTTCCAGACCACTGTCATAAAGTGAACATCCTGATAAATCAGTCTCTCAATTTAATTGTTTTTCCAATGCATATAAAAGTTATGTTTGCACTACACTGTGGTTTAATAAATGTGGAATAGCATTATGTCTTAAGACAATATGCATAGCTAAATTAAAAGCACTGTATTGCTAATAAATGCAAATAATTATCTGAGCTCCCAGGGAGTCATAATTGCTGGTGGAGGATGTAGCTTTGGTGTTGATGGCTGCTGACTCATCAGAGTAGTAGTTGCTGAAGGTTGGGGTGGCTGTGAAAATTTCTTAAAATAAGACAATAATAAAATTTGCTGCACCAATTGACTGTTCCTTTTATGAATTTTTTCTCTGTAGTAGTCAATGCTGTTTGATAGCATTTTACCCACAGTAAAAATTTTCAGAATTGGAGTCAATTCTCTCCAACCCTGCCACACTCACTGTTTCATCAACTAGGTTTATGTAATATTCTAAATCTTTTGTTGCCACTTCAACAGTGTTCATAGAATGTCTACCAGAAGTAGATTCTGTTTTAAGAAACTACTTTCTTGGGGCAGGGCAAGGTGCTTCATGCCTGTAATCCCAGCACTTGGGAGGCTGAGGTGGGTGGATTGCCTGAGCTCACAGGTTTGAGACCAGTCTGAGCCAGAGCGAGACCCTGTCTCTAAAAAAATAGCTGGATGTCATGGTGGGCACCTGTAGCCCCAGCTACCTGGGAGGCTGAGGCAAGAGGATCACTTGAACCCGAGAGTCTGAGGTTGCTGTGAGCTAAGACACCACGGTACTCCACCAAGGGTGACTGAGTGAGACTCTACCACAAAAACAAACAAACAACAACAACAAAAAACCTCCTTTCTTTTCCCATCTAATGGATGAAACGCCTCTCATGTATTCAGTTTTATCATGAGATTCCAGTGATTCAGTCACACCCTCAGCTTTCACTTCTAATTCTAGTTCTGGTGTCATTTCTATCACATCAGCAGTTACTTCCTCACTGCCAGCTTGAGCTCCTGATAGTCATCCGTGAGGTTTGGAGTCAACTTTATCCAAACTCGAGTTAATGAGAATATTTGATCTGCTCTCATGAATCATGAATGTTCTTGATGGCATCAAGAATGGTAAATCCTTTCCAGAAGGTTTCCAATTTGCCTCGCCCAGATCCATTAGAGAAATAGCTATCTCTGATAGCTAGAGACTTACAGAATGTATTCTTTTTTTTTTTTTTTGAGACAGTGCCTCAAGCTATCCCCTTGGGTAGAGTGCCCTGGCATTACAGCTCACAGCAACCTCCAACTCCTGGGCTCAAGCGAGTCTCCTGCCTCTGCCTCCCAAGTAGCTGGGACCACAGGCGCCCGCCACAACGCCCGGCTATTCTTTGGCTGCAGCCGTCATTGTTGTTTGGCGGGTCCGGGCTGGGGATTCAAACCCGCCACCCTAGGTGTACATGGCTGGCGCCTTAGCCGGTTGAGCTATAGGCGCCGAGCCTTATTTGTTTGTTTTTGAGACAGAATCTCACTCTGTCACCCTGGGTAGAGTGCTGTGGCATCATAGCTCACAGCATTCTCAAACTCTTGGGCTCAAGTGATCCTGTTACCTTTAGTCTCCCAAGTAGCTGGGACTACAGGTGCCTGCCACAGCGCCCAGCTAGTTTTAGAGATGGGGTCTCGCTCCAGCTCAAATTGGTCTCATTCCTGAGCTGGGGAATCCACTCGCCTTGGGCTCTCAGAGTGCAGGCCTAAGCCCCCGTGCCTGCCCTGGAGCTTGGTCTTGGAGTTTAGGTTTTGCTCCTTTCCTTCTTTGCTGTTGGTGACTATTTGTGGCTATTTGAGGGCAGGGTGGGTGGACAAGTTCTAATGGCTATAGCAGCTGTGGGAGAGGGAGGCTCTGCGCTGCAGTTCCCATCAGCTGTCCACATCTGTCTGACCCTGCCGTAGAGGTCAGTAAAGTCATGCCCTCCGGGGCTCTTCCCACAGTGACCTCTGTGACCTCGCACTGTTGAAGCCCCTGTGGCAGCTTTTTACTCACATGGAGTACGGCCTGTTTGAGGACATGACGCAGCCCGGCATCCTCCTGCCCTTGCACCGGGCCCTCACTGAGCTCTTCTTCGTCACCGAGAACCGTGCCCAGGTGAGGGCCCTGCCCTGCCTCTCACCCTGGGGTCTGGGCAGGGAACACAGCCCCTCCGTGTGTTTCTGCACCCTCTGAGGCCCAGGGCAGGACTCAGGTCACAGCCCCTTCTAGAGGCTGAGTGGGGTTTGGTCAGGCGGCCCAGGAAGACAGGCCCTGGGAAGCCCTCAGGTCAGCTTGAGATTGCTTATTTTGTCAGGCCACAAGCCAAAGCGGGGGAAAGCTGCCTGGAATCAATCCTTGACAACAGTCAGTTTTGGAAAATAAAACGATGGGTTCTTTCTTTTTCCTTCTCCTTTTTTCTCCCCTCAGCATAATAGACCCATTGATGTGAGAGATGAAAGGGCCTTTCAGAGTCCTTACCTTATCCCTTCATTTCATACACAAGGAAACTGACCTGAGGAAGGGGGGTCCCCCACCTGGTCACCTGTGAGTCGGTCAAGGCAGAGCCAGCCCACGCCTGTCCAGCAGGCTCCTTGTGTGGCTCTCAGTGAGCCAGCACCGTGAGGTGCCAGGCTTAGTGAGCAGTGTCTATCCACTCGAGGTGTCCATTTTCATGAATGGGTGTCCCCTAGGTGGCTATCTGTTAAAGCCACACTAGGCGTCTGGCCTGCTGCCGGCAGTCACAGAGCCTGTGCTTTCTCCACAGGAGCTTGGCATGCTGCAGGATTACCTGCTGGCCTTAACCACTGACGACCATCTCCTCCGCTGTGCAGCACAGGTACGCTCTTCATCCCCGCAGAGCTGGCCCCAGGGACTGTCTCACCATTGCTAGGACAGAGAGTGCCTGTGCATGGCGTCTGGTGCAGAAGTCACACAGTTTACACAGAGCTTGGTTCCAAATCGGTCGCATCCTTCTGGTGCTCAGAGAGAGCAGGCAAGCCCCATTATCAGTGTTATTCATAGGAAACTGTGGGACCAGAGGACGCTAGCAAGAATTTGTGTCTTTAAAACAAAAACAACCAATGCCTTAAATTTAGTTTGGCTGAGCCCTGAAGTTTCCATGGAGTTAGACTGCAGATATTTTTGGATGCGAGCCGCTTTCTCAGTCAGAGAACTCCTCTTCTGACAGCTGTTTGGTCTCAGGACCCTTCACACTTTTAAATATTGAAGATCCCAGAAAGTTGTGGGGTATGTGTGTTATGTACATCAGTCTATGCCATTAGAAATTAAATTAGATTTTAAATTTAGAAATTAAAACAAGTTTAAACATTTATCAATTCATTTTTTAAAAAGTAAACTTATTTCACGTTAACATGAATAATATGGTTTATGAAAAACAACTCTTTTCAAAACAAAATAATTACTGAGAGGGGTGGTCTTATGTTCCATCTTTGCAGATCTCTTTAATGGCTTAATAGAAGGGAGCTGGATTCTCACAGCTCCCTGCACTCAGTCTGTCATATTATCACACTAGCCTCTGGAAAACTCCAATGTGAGCTCCTGAGAGAACGAAAATGAAAAGTGAGCCTTGCCCACCCCTGAAAGGGCCTCAGGAATCCCCAGGCCCAGACTGAACTTTGAGAACCTTGGACTCATAGACTCCTTGAATGCCATGGAGTGCGTGGTCCAACCTCACAGTGGACAGGGAGACACTGAGGCTCATAAAGTCACCCACTGTTGGCTGGATGTCCAGCTGGGACTCCCAGACAGAGCCCTGCCTGAGTCCAGCACTCCATCTCCCAAAAGTGTTCTCTGAGCATATTCTTGTGCAGAGTGTGTTCCGAGGAGCACACTGAGACATCCCAGGAGAGGGGGTTTTCTTTACTGATACAGGTTTTGGAGCATGACTTAGACCTGGGAATCCTCACATCAAGGACAGAACAGTTTGTGTGAATTCTCCTGAGACCTATAGGCAGAGTAAAAATTCCCTTTCTGCCTAACAGCTACTACTAACATTCCCTAGTTTCATAACATCATATAACGAAATTTTGATACTTGACCATTCTGGCCTCATAAGCTCAGCATGGCACCTTTGCTATGGGCCTCTTGCTCCTGCCCACCCATGTTCCATATCCACTTCCTCCTCACCCCCATTCTGACCCTCCCAAAGCCCATCTAGTTTACTGGACCAATGTCCTGACTTTTTTCCCTGCCTGCCTCCTCTCTACCTGGATCCATCTCCACTCTCCTGCTGCCAGAGCATGAAGACCCTACTGGACCTGGCCTCAGGGCACCCACATTCCTAGTACCTCCCCTATACTTTCTCCTTGGCTCAGTTTGGGCTCCTTCAGCACTGGCTGTTCATTTGTTGCATATGCCATGCCCTTCTCCCTCTGAGCTGTTTTTCCCAAGATCTCTCAGACCCTGGCAGACGGTGTCCTTCGAGGACCCTGCCACTGTAGAGCATGGACTCCCCCTCTGGGGCAACATCAGTTTCTACGTTACACTTTCATGTGGTCTCAATAGCATTTTATCCCTCAACCTAGCCTGCCTGCCTCTAGGGGAGGGAACCACATCCCCACAGCCTCTGTGCTCAGCCAAGGGCCTTGTTCGGCAGCACTCAGGGATTGAGCAGGTAAGTGGCTCTTGACATTGGCGACTACTCTCTCCTTCTGCAGGCTCTGCAGAACATTGCTGCTATCAGTGTGGCCATCAACTACCCAAACAAGGCGACCAGCCTCTGGAATGTCCAGTGTTAGCTCTTGGTGTGGCATGCATGGCACTAGCTAATCTGTCCACAGGGCTTTTAGAGCAGACATCTAACCTCATTCAGGAAAATTCCTATGGTGTCAGTGCCCAGCTCTCTCTGAGCTCACTTCCACTCCAGTTAGGAAGCCAAGCAAGAACGTCTCCTGGACCTCCCGAGAACAGGCTGGACACATGCACGTGCTGTAGAGTGTGAGAATAAGCAAAGCAGTACAGAGTCGGTTGGGAAGGACAGGCTGGGGGCCCTTGGGAAGGTTGTTGAGAGACCAGCCTTCTCCAGGGTCTGGACCTGCAAAAGCCACAGGCCCAAGAAGACTTGGATGCAGCCTCTTGGGAAAGGTTCTGTCTCAGCTGAGCTGAGACTTCCTGCACTGCAAGGCATAGCCCCCCTCAGCCACCTCTCTCAGCAAGACCTGCAGCAGCGACAGCCTGGCGTGGGAGCTCCTCTTCGCTTTTGCTTCTTGTGACTGGTAATCCAAACCACACCAAAACTGACGAGAGCCTTCCAGGCCAACACCGACCCCCAAGTGTTCAGTCCAGGACCAGGTGTTGAGCTGGCTCCCCACACGCTCATGCCATCCCAGAGAACTCCTTGGTGAGAACAAGTGCCCTTGGGAACAGCCAGCAGGCCACCCTGTGCGTCTGCTCACGCATCAGCTTCCAGCACATCAATATTTTTTTTTTTTTAGTTTTTGTTTTATTAACATATTTCAGTTTCCACCTCATGCTTTTAGAACAGAACCACACTGACTCTCTTGAGAGGGCCTCCAGGGAATGACCATGGTAGTGGTCTTTTAGGGGAAAAATTGATTTGTGTGAAAGGAGTAGAACTCAAGGAATACTCTTTAGCTTCCCTACCAAAAGACTTGAAGTGTTATCAGAGGAGTTATTATTTTAAGAGTTAAAAAAAATACCCATATGATTTTATTTCTATTTGATAGTTACGGTAATCCTTCACATTCACCTCTGGGACTCTGCGTGGTTATTTGGCTGTCTCTTGTCTAGCAATAACTACATTAGTTCTAGTGAATGCTATTTTACATTTTTATTTTTATGGTTTGAGTCCTGCCCTGAAGTGCTGATTACTGCTCTCTCCCCAACCCACACTTTGGAGTATGAAGCTGGGTGGCATGTGGGCTGTGCACCAGCCCTAGTAGGACTTGTGGGAACAGAGAATCCCTTTAAGAACAGGTTTTTGGGCCAGAAGCATGTCCTAACACACACAGGGCCAAACTCAAGGAAGAGTCATCACAGCCAAGGTCAGAATTGACCTTAACCGACTTAGCATTAACATGGCCCAGCATGCCCCTTGACCTCTCAAGACCCTTCAGCAGGGTCTGCCTTGAAAGAGTGTGCATCTGCAGGTCTGGGAGTATCTTTTGCAAGTACACTTTGGCCTTCTGGATCAGAAGGCCATGACTTTTACAGCCCTAAGTTAGGTTTTCAACTGAGCCCTGGGATGCAGGTGGAGCCATTCAGGAGCAGGAAAGAGGTGCAGTTCAAAAAACAGGAACAAAGGGGGCAGATCCTGAAACTCAGTGAGTAAGGCCAGGGGCCTGACCTGGTTCCCTTGGTGCTGGTACATGAGGAGGCAGGTGCTGCCACCTGGCTCGGGGAAATCTCCTTTCCCATCTTTGTTTTTTTGCCAAACCAAGATTGCTTTCCGAGCTGCCTATACCCTCAGAGAAGACCCCACTCACACCCAAGTGGGTGTCACAGTGAGGCGTTTCCCAAGAGGAGACTTGAAGAGAGCAAGTCTCAGTGCTTGGGAAAGAGGCCCTGCTGTGGGTCAGACCCACTGACAGATGGCCTGGAAGATAGACAAGGAGATGGTGCCACCTGCTCCCCCTCCACACCTCAGACTTACTCTGAGTAAAGCGGGGCAGACAGAGCACGGCAGAGTCACTCCTCATGGTGGTGGCTGCCAGCTCTACTCCCCACTCCTTCCAAGAAGATCAGTTGTAAATAAACAAATGCTGGGCTCCTCACAGCTTCTCTCCACACACTACCCTTGCCATTCTGGTCTCTGTACTTCAGTCTGTATAGAACAAGCCTAAGTTCTCCCTCACACACCGCTGCTGCTCCTTCTGACAGGGCCCTTCCTGGCTCCCTGCAGCACCCACCTCTACTTCCTGCTGAATGGGGGGAGGGGGCGGGTGCTGCCAAGCCACACCCGGCTCCCCTCCTGGTCCCCACTGGGAGCAGCAGTGTCCCAAAGGATTTCCATAGAGACCCTTAGGAGGTAGGACTGCCTAGAATGAGGTGAAGCTGGCAGGAATATAGGTGTTATAGACACATGTGCCTAATCTGTAAAGAAATCCTGTTCCAAATCATAAATATTGTACAAACAGACGCTGTTCCTAATGAGAGGAGTGACGTATTTTCATCATCGTTTTTAATTTGTTTTCTTACGGGTTTACGATTTTGAATTTTTCTTATTTGCTTGAAAGAAAGAATTTTGATTATATCAGCTAAGTGAGTTCAACCTGTAAAAAGGATGTTGTGAGTAAAATATGCAAATGAAGAGAAATATATGTACAAATTCTATATAAAAAAGTACAGTGGTGTATGGACTTTTTTTCTTCTCCCACTATTTCTCTTGTGAAAATTATACTTAAGAGTTTCTACCAAGCCAATGGGAATTATAGAATCCAAAGGCCTCAGGGTTGAACGGGATCAGGAATGTTCTCCAGCCCCATCCTCAGAGTGGATCAGCCTCTTACCCCTCCTGCTACTCGAGCCTGGCTGCAGCCCCAGCAAGAGGATGTGCCCTACTCCACACAGCTACCCAGAGGTTCACACACACAAATGATGTCTTGTAGCTCATGGGACACTGCTGAGAGGAGAAAAGCAGGACCAGGCCATGGGGCTTGCTGCTGTCCAGGCACTGATTTCCTTTTTGTCACTTCTGGACCGTGCTCCTGACTAGACTGCAGCCTAATGTGCCCTAGTCCTAGGGGCTCCTGCTTTTTCCTCCCTCAGTTTCTGTCTCTCATGTCTCTGGTTTGCCACCCGCTGCTCTGCCTCCTTCTCAGACATGTTCCTAGCAAATTAGAAAAGATTGCCTTCTTGATGGGAGCTGGACTTAACTGACCTTTGAGGCCCATTAGTTCCAGCCTGTCAAGAGTCTGACTCACCCCTGAAGCCTCTGCTGCCTTCTAGGGAGCTCCAGGCAGGGGTCTGGACCCAACTTTAGCCCTTCTGTCTCTGAGGCTAGAAAGAAACCTACTTCAGCATGGGACTCAGCAGAACTGGATGCTTCCAAGGCCTTTATGGCCCCAGAGTCTCTCAGAGACCTAGGCCTCACCTTGTCACCTGAATGCATTAGGGCTTGACTCTGAAAAGTGTGTCTATACCTGCCCTGCCCTGTTTAGCTAGAAGGCAGGAGTAGAGGTTCAGGAGATCACTGCTGAGACTGCGCCAGAACTAACAGACTCACAGAGGACTGTAGAGATGCAAGGCTGTGTGGACCCTAGCTGCTTAGATCTGCAGGGAAACACGGAGTTCACCCAGCGGAGCCACCTCATTTGATAAACACGCTGAGAGGTCAGCTCAGAATCACACAGTGAGTGTTGCAGAGCTGGGCCAGGCCGGCACCGTGGCCGTGTCTCACGCAAATACATCCATTCGGCAATGTGCTCAACAGAAGCAGCACAGGTGGTGGGCCATCAGGAGGGCCACCCAGCTAATACCCAAGCTCTCAGATTGAAAGCCAAATCTAAACAGGGCGCTGTGTAACTCTGATGGACCCTGACACCAAACTGCATTTTCCTACCATGCCCCTGCTTGTTTGCAGCTGAAAGCATTTGTGACCAAAATGTATGCAACAGTTTGGCTCCAGTAGGTTGGAGTAATGTCGTAGCTCTCAGTCTCATCACATTACGATAAACAATATGTGGAAAAGAAATATGTAAAAATCCCTGAAATATGCCAAGTGTAGTGGTGCGTGCCGGTGGTCCCAGCTACTCAGGAGGCCAAAGAGGGAGGAGTCTTTGAGGCCAGGAGTTCGAGACCAGCCTAGGCAACATAATAAGACCCTGTCTTTTAAGAGACAAAAAATCTGGAAACAAAAAGGCCTCAGATAGTGTCCAGTCAAGCCACCAATGGCATCAAGTTGCACACATTACCAAATCATTCTAGGGCTTTAATGTTGCTTTGTGCATGCCCAACAAGTTTCAAGACTTTCAGTTTGGGGGCACCTTTGCAGGATTGGTTGGGATTCCTTCAGTTGAAAGTTAGACTCACTCCAAACTAAAAGAAAAGGAGACTTTATCAACTTAAAAAACTGAAAAGCCCCAGGGCTACCTCCAGCTCTAAGCAAATCTAAACTGCAGGGGCTCAAAGATGTCAGGTCAGTCTGTCCATCGCTCCCTGCCCTCCATCCCTAGCTCCCCTCCCCCACTTCCTCTGTGGGTTTTCACGGAGGGGAAGGTGACCATGGAAGTGCCAGGTGAAGGTTCTCTGCCACTGACCATGGCACCTCCCCCTCCCCCCATGGACAGAGCTGGTCACTCTCTCTCCATGTGAGGCTTCCCTGAGTTGTTATTTGATGTCTACCATCTAAAAAGCTCCATGGGAGACCTGTGAGTTTGCAGGTTCTCAAACTGATAAGCAGCAACATCCGTGATAATGGGCTGAGCTGTACTTGCGCGATGCCCATGCAGCCACTGTGAGTCATGTCAACGCTCGGCAAGATGACCCCAAGTGTGGCAGGCGGTGTATCCATTAGCGAGTATAGAAATTCACAACAGAAGTGGAGAGAGACATCTAAAACAACCAATTTAAGCAAAAAAAGGTTAAATGGAAATGAATAAGCCCAAGTACAGCAAGCAGATGCAAACAGAAAACCAGGTCATCAAGTAGCAGGCAGTATATTAGTAATTAAAGACAAAATTCAACTTGACAAATCATTTCATGTATCAATATTTTCTGTGGATAAAAAGTATAATTTTCAGTAAAATATATATATATATATAAAACTTTTCTGTACCAAATCCCACAAGAAATTATATCAGGCAAAAACTGCTAGAAATCTATGGAGACTTAGGCAAATTCAGTACCACTGGGAGACAGTATCTCTCTCAGTTACTAATGTGTTATTTGCAATAACTGAGCAACACATTACTCAGAATGGGAACACAGTTGTAAGAAAGAGTTCACAGCAAAATTCCCTGAGACTGCCTATGCAGGAGAATTTCCTGAGAAGAGGGGTGGTGCTCCCCTCACCGCCTGCCCTGTCCCTGCTGGCCCCCTTCCTGAGGAGAATGCTTCAGGGATCCTGGTGGCCATGTCATGCTGGCTCAAGGGCTCTGCACTCCCTTTGTCTGTCAGGCTGAGTATGGGCACAACCTTTCCCTGACTTCCCACAGCACAGCCTCGGCAAGGTGGGGCTGGGGTGCTTAGTAAGGCTTGTCAGATGATCACACTAGAACAAGTCTAAGTTGCAGCACAGCCAACTACTGGCTCCCCACAGAGAGGAAGAACTCTCCATCAGGGCCCCAGCCCTTGAGGACTCAGAAAGGGTAGGACTTGCCTTTCCCTCTGTCTAAAGCACTTTACACCAGCTCTCATCCAAGTCCTACTTTTTCTAGTTCTTCCCAGTTGGATGAACAATGGGAGTGTCCAGTTCCCTCGGGGGACACCCTCCACCCAGGCAGCAATAGGGCAACTAAACCATGACACAGTCAGCCACCATCTCTCTGCCCAACAGTCTCATGGCAGTTACTAGCACTGACCTAGCCGTAAGTAAGTGTGCACATGTAAGTATGCACCACATGGAGAATCTTTCCAGCACCCATGGGAGATTCATAACCGTGGCTCCTCCTGCAGCCTGTTGCATTAGATATGCTAGACAGTACATCTCTTCCCCATGCTCTTTTAAGAGGAGCTGACTCCCTTCCCATCTAGCTGGGGGAGTGAGGAAGTAACCAGCCCTCACGACTGCAGGTGATTAGACCAGGAGTGAACACCCAATCCAAGCTAGGGCAATCAGATCTTTTCAGAAATTTGGATTTTAGGACTCAAAGTCTATGGCAAACCTTGGATCTAAAGAGATGTGTAAATTGGGGCTTGTGGTCATGTTGGGCATATTCAAGCGAAGGAAGCTAGTCCACGGAGGAGACATCAGAGCAGATGAGAGAAGTATAGGAAGAGATTCGCAGCCCTGCAGTAGCTGTCTGCTGCTGCCTCAGTCCCCTGAAGTCCTTGCATCTCACCTCAGTGAGATCACATGAGTGGGTTTCTCAGTAAATATCTTAAAAACAAAAACTGGGCAATAGAAATGTTCTTAAAATACATAGTAGTGTTGCAGTGATGGTTGCACAACACAGTGAATATACTAAAAACCACTGAGTTTTACTTTTTTTTTTTTGAGGCAGAGCCTCAAGCTGTCCCCCTGGGTAGAGTGCTTTGACATCACAGCTCACAGCAACCTCCAACTCCTGGGCTCAAGGGAGTCTCCTGCCTCAGCCTCCCAAGTAGCTGGGACCACAGGTGCCCGCAACAACGCCCGGCTATTTTTTGGTTGTAGCCGTCGTTGTTTGGCAGGCCCAGGCTGGATTCGAACCCGCCACCTTAGGTGTATGTGGCTGGCGCTTTAGCCGCTTGAGCCACAGGCGCCAAGCCGAATTTTACTTTTAAATGATGAATTTTATATTATGTGAATTGTATCTCAATAAAAAAAATTAAAGCAGGCTGAACTCAGTGGCTCAAGCCTGTAGTCCTAGCACTCTGGGATGCAGAGCCAAGAGGATCACCTGAGCTCAGGAGTTGGAGACCAGTCTGAGCAAGAGGGAGACCCCATCTTTACTAAAAATAGAAAACTTAGCTGGACATCCCAATGGGAGCCTATAGTCCCAGCTACTCAGGAGGCTGAGGATGGCTTGAATGCAGGAGTCCAAAGTTGTGAGCTCAGTTGACACCTGAAAACAGAGCAACAGAGTGAGACTCTGTCTAAAAAAAACTTTAGGCTTGGCACCTGTGGCTCAAGCGGCTAAGGCACCAGCCACATACACCTAAGGTGGCGGGTTCGAATCCCCAGCCCTGGCCCGCCAAACAACAATGATGGCTGCAACCAAAAAATGGCCAGGCATTGTGGCGGGCGCCTGTGGT
>CAUYTI010036917.1:0-36573 GCA_963575145.1 Galago senegalensis | reverse complement strand
GGCATTACAGCTCACAGCAACCTCCAACTCCTGGGCTCAAGCGAGTCTCTTGCCTCCGCCTCCCAAGTAGCTGGGACCACAGGCGCCCGCCACAACGCCCGGCTATTTTTTTTTTGGTTGCAGCCATCATTGTTGTTTGGCGGGTCCGGGCTGGGGATTCGAACCCGCCACCTTAGGTGTACGTGGCTGGTGCCTTAGCCGGTTGAGCTATAGGCACCGAGCCATTCCATTAGGTTTTAATGTGTAACATATTAATAAAATACATAGAGTGTATTACCAACCTAAAAGAAGTGCTGCTCATAGACGGCGAGATGAGAACCCCGTGTCTTGTTCAGGACTATTATGGTTTTGTTTGCTTGTTTTCAGGGTTAAAGAAGTTGTACTAAAAGAAGACCTAGAAAAGCTGGAAAGAATGAGGCAGCAGCAGCCCCGGTTTTCTCATGGCCAAAAGGAGGAGCTTGCCAAGATCTATTCTTGGGTTCAGAGCCAGACTGTCCCGCAAGAAGCAGACATCCAAGTAAGCAGAGTAACACCAGCTATCACCACTGACAGCTCCCTGCGAGGCAGGGCCTTAACACAGGTAGTAGTCTTGTGTGACCCCAGTGAAAATCTCAACCCTCACAGTTTACTTCTGTGGTAGGTGTTCCCCACCTTACCAGTAAGCAATAAAGTGAGCTGTACAGATGTTAAATAATAGTAAAGCTCATGCAGATGTTAGTAACAGGACAAGGCTGTGCAGTTCATTGGATTTAAATACAAGTCTTTCTTGCCTCCAAGTGATTCTTTTTCTTCCACCAGTTGGAATGTTTGGAGGCAAAAATGAGTAAAGAGATGAAATTGTCCTTGTGATGTAAAGGTAATAAAAAGATTATGATTGCCTGGGGATTAGAGGTAGAAGAGCTACGCAGTTCAAATATGCCTGTGTGTTCGAAATAGAGGTTCACCCCAGAGGTAGTGTTTGTACCACACAGGAACTTCCATGGGACCCAAGTGGTCTTTGTGCTGTTATGGGGTCTTCCCAGTGAGATCATTTGTGAAAACCAGAGCAGTAAAGCTGTGATTTGCACTGGTGCCAACCAGCAGTGGTGGCAGCTATGGTGATGGTAGTGGCATTTGTACTAGTAATTTGATCTTTATTCCCACAAGTATCAAGATGTGTGAAAGTGAAGAGTCAAGTTAAAAACTAAAACGGAAGAATAAAGTTAGGTGTTCAAACCAGTATTGTTTAAGGCTTACAAAGTAAACAAATTACTTCCCACCACCCTCCTTAGTTAAAATTTAATAACATTCCTTTTATTGTAATACACTTATAGTACATGTAACAAAATTTACCTTCTTAGCTACTTACGTGTACATTTGAGTGGCATTAAATACATTCACATCATGCATCCATCACCACCATGCACCTCCAGACCCGTTCATCTTGTCAAAGTGAAGCTCCGTACCCAGCTCCTCTCCCCTCTGACCCTTGCAACCACCATTCTGCTTTCTGTCTTTATGAATTCGACTCCTGCAGGTAGCGCCTATGAGTGGAATCATGTACTGTTGGGTTTTTTATTATTGACATATTCATAGACACCCTGCTCTCTTTTGGTTTCTATTTTTATGTCATTTTTTTCCATCCTTTCCCTTTTGTCATATTTGTGTCTAGATCTTTGCAGACAGTGTACATTTAGATAGTACATTTTAAAATCCATTCAGCTAATCTGTCTTTTAATTGGAGAATTTAGCCATTTGCATTTAAAGTGATTACTGGTAAGGAAGGACTTGACTTGTATCATTTTGCTACTTCTTTTCAATATGCCTTATAGTTTTCCCCCCTGATTTGCTGCATTACTGTCTTTTGATTTTAGTTGATTTTTTGAAGTAAAATACTTTTATTCCCTTCTCATTGCCTTTTCTATATATCCTGTAGCTCTTTTCTGTATGATAACCACAGGGATTTCATTCAACATTCCAACATTGCATCACTCCAATTTGAATTTATACCAGTATAACTTCAGCAGAACTACTTCCATAGAGCTCCATCCCATCTCTTTTTAGTTATTGATGTTACAGAATTGAATCTTTCTTTTCCTTTGTTTGTTTTTTTGAGGCAGAGTTTAACTGTGTCACCCTCAGTAGAGTGCCATGGCGTCATAGCTCACCGCAACCTCAAACTCCTGGGCTTAAGCGATTCTCTTGCCTCAGCATCCCAAGTAGCTGGGACTATAGGTGCCTGCCACAACACCCGGCTATTTTTTTGTTGTTGTTGTAGTTGGCCTGGGCCGGGTTCGAACCCACCAGCCCCAGTGTATGTGGCCAGCACCATAACCACTGAGCTATGGGCACCAAGCCCAGAACTGAATCTTTCATATACATTCTGTGTCATAAAACATAAACTAATCCTTTTATGCATTAATCTGTTAAATTACATAGAAAAATGCAAGATTATAAACCAAAGTTTATAATAACACTAGCTTTTGGACTAGTAGTTTTCTTTGATTGTATTAGTCTCTTAAATGATGTAGGAAACAAAAGGGGGAGTTACACATCATCATTAGAATAATGCTGCTTTCTTAATTTTCGTGTTTGCCTTTGCTCAGAGCCTTGTTTAGTCACACAGCTGTAAGTTACTGTCCTGAGTCATTTCATCTCCACCCACAGGACTGCTTTCAGCATTTCTGGTGTGGCAAATCTAGTGGATTCTTTTCCTCTGTATGCCCAGCGTTTGTTTATCTGCAAAGGTCTTAATTTCTCCTCATTTTTGGAGGACAGTTTTGCCAGATACAGGATTTCTTGGTTGACAGGTTTTTTCTTGAAGCACTTCCCATGTATATATTGGCCTACTGCCCTCTGGCCTTTAAAGTTTCTGTTGAGACATCTGCTGATACCCTTATTGAGAGGCCCTTGGATGCGCCAAGTTGATTGTCTCTTGCTTTCAAGATGCTGTTTATCTCTGGGTCATGGCTATTGAATTACATTGTGTCTCAGTGTGGGTGTCTTGAGTTCATCCTGCTTGGAGTTCATTGAGTTTCTTCAATATATATGTCTTTCATCAAATTTGGAAAGTCTTTGGCCTTCTTTTTTCAAATAACTTCTCTGCCGCTTTCTCTTTTCCTTCTTCTTCTGGGTCCCACACCTGCTTATTTGGTCCATTCGATGGTAGCCCCAGGTATCCTAGGAGATTCACTTTTCCTCAGTCTTTTTTCTTTTCATCTCTCAGACTTGACACTTTCACTTGACCTCTCTTCATTCATAGATTCTTTTCTTCTGCATACCCAGACCTGCCTGTGAATATACCTCTAGTGAATTTTCATTTCAGTTTTGTACTTTTCAGTTACAAAATTTACTTTTGGTTTCTTTTTAGGTTTTCTCTTGCCATTTCCATTTTGTTCATATGTAGTTTTCTTGACTTTTCTCTGTGTTTTGGGGTAGTTCTTAGAGCATATTTAAGGCAGTTGTCATCAGGTCTCTGTCTAGCAAATCTGTCATCTGGTCTTCCCCAGGGAGTGTTTCTGTTTATTTTTTGTTCCCTTTGAATAGGCTCCACTATTCTTTTTCTTTTATGCCTTGTGATTTTTTTGTTGCTGTTGCTGAAAACCGGACATTTGAATCTAATAATACATACAATAAGTCTGGAAATCAGGTTCTCCCCCTTCTCCAAGATTTGCATATTTTTGATTCTGTTTTTGTCTTTTTATTATTATTATTTCTTTTTTTTAAGACAAAGTCTCATTCTGAGACTTTAGTGAGTAGAGTGCTGTGGCCTCAGCCTCTCTCACTTGATCCTTGACTCAAGTGATGCTCCTGCCTCAGCCTCCCAAGTAGCTGGGATTATAGGCTCCTGCCACAACACCCAGCTAGTTTTTCTATTTTTAGTAGAGATGGGATCTTGTGCTTGGTCAGTGTGGATTTGAACTCCTGAGTTCAGGCATGAGCCAGTGCACCCAGCCATTTTATTATCACTGTTATTACTACTATAGGCTGTATCTCTGCTAGAGATTAGTAGGTGTAAACTTTGAGTCTTTTCAGATCTTTTAAAGTCTTCTCCTTTCCCTGGGCATGCATGGTACCTCTCTAAATTCCCCCACATACATAGTTTCTTTTGAAAGTCCTAGACTAGACTTGGTGCCCGTAGCTTAGTGGTTAGGGCACTGGCCACATACAATGGGGCTGAGGGGTTCCAACCCAGCCCGGGCGTGCTAAAAACAGCAATGACAACTACAACAGCAACAAAAAATAGCTGAGCATTGTGGCAGGTGTCTGTAATCCCAGCTACTTGGGAGGCTGAGGCAAGAGGATTGCTGAAAGCCCAAGAGTTTGAGGTTGCTGTGAGCTGTGACACCATGGCATTCTACCAAGGGCAACATAGTAAGACTGTCTCAAAAAAAGAAAAGAAAGTCATAGACTATAAATTGGCTCTTAAAGAGGGAAAAAGGAAAAATGAATGGAGGAGGAGGATGTTGGCTCTTCACATCTCGTAGAAGTTGCTTCAGCTGGAAGGAAAGGAGCTTGCAACAGTGAGGGAAGGAGTGCAACAGTGGCCACCAGCCTGTCCGTGTACCTCCAAGATCAGAAGCAATCAGTAATCCAGACACAAGCCCCCCTTTTTGGAAGAACTGGTCCTTGTGGCCCACCCTGACTCCCGCAAGTTGTGGCAAGGGGCTCCAGGAACTCACACCTCTCCCTGGGGCTAGGAACTGGGTAGTGGCTGCTGGACTGCAAGCTGAGATCAGCTAGAATCTGACCACAGTCTACCATCTAAGCATTCTGGAAATCACAGGCCTTCTTCACACAGGCCCCGGAGTGCCCAACAGCTAAACCAGACTGACTTTGTCAGTGCAGTTGTTGTCTGGGTAGGGAGACAGACTCCTAGGCTTCCTGCTCTGCCATGTTCTCAGAATCCTACCCCCTACCCCATTTTCAGAGGAAAGAACGAGTGTCTCCCATTTAAGAATGGTTAGATAGGGTCTAACCAAAATCTCTTTTTTTTTAATGTTGTTTTTCCAGTTTTTGAATACAAGGGTCTGTGAAGAATGAACTGTCAAATTTTCTAAAGCAGTTTAAACAAAAGTATAGGCCGGGCACAGTGGCTCACACCTATAATCCTAACACTTTGGGAGGCCTAGGCAGAAGGGTTGCTTGAGACCAGCCCTGTCAAGAGCCATAAGACCCCAGTGAGACTGAGACTCTGTCGGTCATAGATAGATAGTAAGCATAGTCAGTGCATCATAATTAACAATGGGGATATGTTCTGAGCATCAGAAAGTGTACTTAGGCTCGGAGTCTAAAGCTCAAGCAGCTGAGGCACCCGCTACATAAATACACTAGAGCTGGCAGGTTCAAATCCGGCCCTGCCCGCCAAACAACAATGACAACTACAACCAAAAAATAGCCGGGCTTTGTGGCAGGCGCCTGTAGTCCCAGCTACTTGGGAGACTGAGGCAAGAGAATTGCTTAAGCCTAGGAGTTGGAGGTTGCTGTGAGCTGTGGCACCATAGCACTCTACCCAGGGCAATAGCTTGAGGCTCTGTCTCAAAAAAAAAAAAAAAAAAAAACAAAACAAAACAAACTGTACTTAATACAAAAGTAGACGCTCCAGTCTACACACTAGGCCATAAGGTCTGGCCTTTTGCTCCTAGTCTATAAACCTGCACAACATGGGATACTGAATATTGTAGTCAGTTGTAACACAATGGTAAGTTTTTCTCTATCTGCAAACATAAAAAAGGTATAGTAAAATATGATATTACAGTTATAGGGGACCCCACCATTGTCTATGTAGTCCATCATTAACTGCAAAGTTGTTACGTGTTACATTATTAAAACAATTTCTGTCCTTTACCTTCTAATAATTAAGAACTATAATGGGTATTTTCAGACATGAATAAATTGGGGAGTTAGAAATATGTTGCTTGGCTAGTTTTTTCCTGACTTCAAAATCCTTCAGATGACGTTAACATCAAATAACCTGCATGCGCTTGTTGTTTTTTGGAGGACTGTGCCACTGGTGAAAACAAAGGTTCAACTGATGCTGCTGCAGAATCCTGTGGTCAGGACCCAGCAGAAGACAGCAGTTGAGTGGCCACGAAGATGCAGCTGCGTGCCCTTTCCCAGCCAGGCCAGACGGATAGACCTTTGTGCTTATCTCTTTCAATCCAGTACTGTCAAATGACTGTGAAGTTACAATTGAATGTTAAGGCTTTTCCTTCTTGATTTTTTTAATATATATCTTTTTCTGAAGCAGATATTGTACATAGAATCTTATTTGTTTCTATTCTTTACATATTAGAACTGTCAGACTCTTTTTCTAGTTTAGGTGTCTTCTAAAGAGATTGGATGCCCTCTAAAGAGGTACGTGTGTGGTAAAACTGTATTTCAGGTGTCACCCAAAATAAATTAGAAGTATAGCTACTATGATCTCCAAACCTTAGCCTCATCTGTTGTATTCCCTTGTTAGGTTAGGGAAATTATTTTCCCCATTAGTGTACTTGAGGAGGTCCCCCCTCCGAGTAGGCCGTGTCCTTTTCACGATGGTTTCCATGAAGTTAACACCTTCAGATAGACTTCGTGCTGGTTGGTGCTTCCCCTGTATCATTCAGAGAAATCGTTCCAGTGTTCTCACAACATACTGAAACATATTATCCATCAGTATATCTGGAAGTACCTACATCTTCATTCTTGTAGATGCCTTTCTTTTTGATTTTCCACCTTCCACTGAAATTCTGGAAGTCTTACTTAATTGACCAGTTTACAATGGGCTGATTCTTTGGAGAGTTGCAATTAGCATTTTCATGTGTCCTGTTGAAAGATCTCCTTAATCAATAATATTTCCCTTTTTAAAGTTTTTATTTTAAGATAATGATTGTAAAAAGTTTCAAGGGTTATCTAAAAATTAATATTCTTAATACGCTTTATGTTTGAATGTTCAGTCTTACCAAAACTAACAATTCTTTCTTTCCAATCAATTTACACAAAAGATGTCTCTCCATCCCTGCCAGAGGCGTGATTGCCACTGCCTTTCCTTTGCCCTTGACTAGGGGTTAGTGCTGTGGGGGTACTTGCTGAGAGAATAGTTGAGAGAGCCACTCCTCCCAGCCAGCAGGGGCTGTGGCGCCCCGTGAGTCTTTCTGTGCCCCTTGTGTCTTGGAAGGTGTGAGTGTGGTTGTTCACTTGATAAGTCAGCTCACTGTCTGGGCTCTAGAGAGTGACTCCTTCTCAAATTTAGAATGATAGATGAAATTCGCACTCGTGAAGATAAGAGAGAAAATAAAAGAAAATGAAACATACAGTATAACCTTTCCCTTCATATAACTTTTAAACTAACTTGTATTTCTTATTTTTGTTTTTTGGTTTTAAGAAACATCCCTTTGAAGTTTTATAGCTTTTTATAAATGCATCCTGATAATGACTGAGAGAAGCGGTTTTTCCATCCGTGGTGACAACTGGGCCCTGATTCTCCCTGTAGTCCAGAGTGTAGTGGTTTTCTGGATGGTAATCCTATCATAATGTGTCAAGCCAATTCTCAGATGCTGCATTTGACATTTCTTGGCATTTTCTAACATTAAGCAGTTCCACGCAAAAGCTCCTATTTTATAAGTAGAGAATGCTCATATTCTATCTACTCTATTTTGATAGTTAGAAGATTTTTGAAGCCTGTGTCTGTATTGGTCAAATTATATTTTTGTTATTGGTGGAAAATCAGATTTTGGTATTAACCATCTAGTACATTGTCCACCAGTGACCTCTATGGTAAAAAAGTTTTTATTTGTATGGATAAAGAATAATGTGTATAGCTATCAGGATCCTCCTGCATTCGTGTGTGCATATTTTAAGCCTTATGTTCTTCAATAATGTAAGCCCTTTTACATTGTTTCTGGATATTTGTTTTTTCTAAATTTGCTTATTTCTTTGCCTTAGTACACATTTTATGAAGTGTATATTATACTAGGCTTGATTTGAAACTGGTGCTTGTTATAGAAAGATCTGTAAAACTGTAAATTTTCATCTTTTGGTAAATAGATTAGTCAGTACATTTGAGATTGATCCTGCTGCCCAAAGGAGCAGTGGGGACTAGCAGTGATGACTGCTGCCCCCCACGGGGGCTTTACCCAATCTAAACTTTGTTGTTCAAGTTTAACTTTTTATATTAATGACTATAAACAATGGTAATAAGAATGTATATTATAGGCTTCAATGTTTACATAAATGTTACCCAAAAGCTGTATTTTGGGGAGTTTGAGGTCAAGATGTATGAAAAACAAGATATCATATGAATAGAATAGTTTTTCAATTAAGTGCACCTTTATGATAAATTCACAAGGTAAATTTAATCCACATTAAAATCTTGTTTCATCTGAATTCACAATTGACTCTATGGATTTACTTGTTTTTAGTCATTACTAATATTAATGGGTATCTTTTTTTTAAGTAAAAGCAGTAAATAAACGTGTACACATAAAACTTGAGAAATTTTCTTGCACTGTGTTAACAAGTGTTTCCCTGAACTTGTATTTTACATCATTTGGAACTGTTTCTTAGGCTCCACTGAAGGCTGCTCACGTTAGGCTCGTGCTGCCTTCCCAGCTCCACCGTGTCTGCGTTCGTCAGTGTGCCCGGCACCTCCTGTGCGGGATGCAGGTGCAGGCGGCTTCCTGTCCAGTGGCTTTTTAAATCCTCCCTTCAGCACTGTGTAGAATTTATTGAGTCTTGAATGTATGTACATATTTTTAATAACTAATTTTAATGCCAACTTTATAAAATTTCATTATCTAAATCATAGGGTGCACCTCTGTTTCACAAAGTCTGATTGTGTAACTGGTGGCAACAAAATCTAGAAATTAAAATATAGAACAAGATCCTGGAGCCAAAAAGGCTTTTTAAAAGGTTAAAGATTACACTGAAGAGAAACCAGAGTGTACGACAGGGGTTTTTAAAGTTTATACCTTTTTTTTTTTTTTTTGAGACAGAGTCCCACTATGTCACCCTTGGTAGAGTGCTGTGGCATCACAGCTCACAGCAACCTCAGACTCTTGGCTTTCAACAATTCTCTTGCCTCAGCCTCCTGAGTAGCTGGGACTACAGGCGCCCGCCACAAGTCCCGACTGTTTTTTGTTGCACTTGTTGTCTTAGCTTGCATGGGCGGGATTCTAACCCGCCAACCTTGGTGCATGTGGCTGGCGCCATAACCACTGTTTTATGGGTGCCAAGCTAGAAGTCCATTTTTAAGCTATGTTTGGTATTAAAAATATAAAATATGGGCGGCATCAGTGGCTCAAAAGGGTAGGGCATCCGTCCCATATGCTGGAGGTGGCAGGTTCAAACCCAGCCCCAGCCAAAAACAGCAAAAAAAAAAAAAAAAAAACTATTGTTACAAGAAAGTAGTAACATATCAATTTTTAAGAGGACCTTGTAAGCAAAAATAATAGTTTATTTGTAAATGGTTTGTACTTTAATTTCAACTATTACAACTTTCTTAGTATTTGCTTCTGTTCATTAATTTTACTTCTAAATTTTCAAAGAATTCTTGAAGGATAAATTGAAGGAAGAAAATGAATTAGCTTTCAGGATAATTTATAGGAAAAATAATCACTCATGGTATTTGCAAAACATAGAGGATTTATTTTTCAAATGATAAGGAAGAGGGTATAGTTTGCCTAGTTTTTCATTCTTTCAAAACATGCATTTTTACTTTTAATTTTCCAAGGTGTAGGTGTTTGAGTTAACTAATTGGCTTTGATTTCACGTTAGACACAGTATTTCCAGAAGCATTCAGAAGGAGTCCCTCGTTTCTTGTATTCTTTCCTGGATCTGGCCAAAAGATGACTCAATACAATAGCAGGGTCTTGTCCAGAGAAATCCAGAAACTAAAAACAAAAACCCAGATGAGTTATCAATGAATTAAGAGTCTTACAAGAAAAAGGAGTCTGATGTCAAGATTTTGGGCTTTTTAAAAAAGCGTTTGCTCTGTTCTCTGGACCGTCATGGCATGAGAGTGGGACTCAGGGGGGCTCCTGGTCTGTGCACTGTTCCCCCCGTGACTGCAGGAATAAAACCCTGGACCTATTTCTGTTTAAATCACCTGTCAGTGATGTGTCCTGTGCATTGATTATCTCCTGTGTAAAATACTTGTTTGTCTCGAAATTAACTTCTTTAAAAGTTGACCCTTTTTTTTTCTTTTTATTCTAGAATAAAATAGTAAGAGTATATCTCACTAATCACCTGTGTGATTTTACAGTCTTCAGCCACAGTCTTTCTATTCAGGAGAATTGAAGAGTCTGAATGGTAACTTAATTAGCCACATGAAGAAGCCACACAGCCGCTCCTTGGTGGGTTACCCAACTTGGGGTTTTGGGTGGTGTGTGCCATCTCCAGGGTTCAGTGTTTTCTGGAGTATATTTTTGCTAGAATGTTAATGTGTATTACACAAAAAAGATATCTCTGATCAAAATGTTTAGGAAAGACAAATGTAAATACCTTTATCCCCTGATTTCCTGGGAGACCTTAAAGTGCCCCTGGTGCTCACCAGGACTAGGAAGGCCGCCATGCCCAGCACAGCACTGCAGACCCACTTACAGGATGGCCAGCCCAGAAGACACCAATTCACAGGTTTCTGGGGGCTGATAATGATCAAATACAGATTTTTCTTTTAGCATTTAAAGCCTTGTGTTAATTGCATGCCATTTCTAACGGTTTGATTTTATCATTCATCTTTCCCTGTCAGTCTTTGTACCATACCCACAATAATTTCTAGGAATTCTGTGATGCACAAGTTTCATCTCTGTTTTGAGCATGTCACTCTTCCCTTTATGTGCCACATCGCAATTCTTTTGCTCTGTCAGGTGCTTATGAGTCACCTGGGGGTCTCCGCCAGCTGCAGGTTTTGATTCAGTGGGCTCAGGGTGGGGTCTGAAATTCTGGCTTCTCACAGGCTCCCCTGTGAGGGCAAAGCTGCTGAACTATAGGCCCTGTGTTAAGATGAGTAAGAGCCCACGTGGACGGCAGACCTGGCTGCAGGGGACTCTCTTCATTGCCTTCCAACTTGTACTTTACCCAAAACAGGCACTGGGTAAGTTCTGGTTGTGTTCATTTTTTATATCAATCAAAAATTGGACAAATTAATGCTGTGAAGTAACACTGGCCAGTTATTTTAAGGTGTAGTTTCCACCAAGAACACTCATAAAATTAAGATCCTAGTTTGGAGCCAGCCTGAGCAAGGGGGAGACCCCTTATCTCTACTAAAAACAGAAAGCTAGCCAGGCCTTGTCACGGTGCCTCTAGTCCCAGCTATGTGGGAGACTGAGGCAGGAGGACCACTTGAGCCGAGAGTTTGAGGTTGCTGTGAGTTGTGATGACACCACGGCACTCTACCAAAGGTGACAGAGTGAGACTCTGTCTCAAAAAAAAAAAAAAGAAAAAGATACTAGAAAATGGAGTATATGTTTGACATTTTTTACTTCTTGTAAGTAGAGTCACTTACCTTCCTCAGATTTCCTCTTGGGTTAAAAATGTTGGTGCTGGGATCTGGAAAACAATTTGAAACCAATTCACATCTATTATTTCTATGTTCAGCTTGTTTTAAAACATACAGAAATAGAATATGGCCAGACTATGTTTATTTTCTCTGCTCTTTTTCCGCACTGCAGAGACGGTTACTCAAATGCAGACAGGCAGGCACTCTTGTTCTCATCTCTGGAGTTGACAAAGGCGCTGCATTCACCTGCGTAACTTAGCAACTCAGTGGTTTATCAAAAATATTAGCAAAGAGCTCCTATCTATCAGTGCCTATCGGAAGGTGGCGTTTTGTTTCTAGAACTTCCCAAGTCCTGTGTCAAGGCTTGGAGGAAAACATTCATGGGGAAAATAAGCTGACCTTTTATGGATTATCTTCATGTGACTTGCTGACCCTTCACAATAACCCTATGAGGTGGACATTTTTATCTTTTCTGTTCACAGATTAATAAATGAGAATACAGAAAATTATGTAATTTGTTTTTAAGATTTTAATAAGCAGGAAACCAGGATTTTTAATTCTGCTCATTGGAAACTAGAATGATTAATACCAACCAACCCCCCAGTAAAAGTCCCTTCTGAAAGAGAGGACCCTGAGGCACCAAGCAGAGCTGGTGCTGCTTTCCAGAAGCCAAGGAGAGGAACCAAGTGGAGGAGTCGGGAGGGAGAGTGCGGGGCACCCGCTCGTTTTATATAGCTCATCTCTATGTTCCAAAATGCAGTTTGACCTCATCAAGTAGATGGGAGTACAGCACAAATTCAGTAGCGATGAAATCAGACAACCTGTAAACACAAGGATAATTTTACCTGCGTTCCTAAGACCATCCTCTCTCTCGGCACCAAGCATCTCCAGCAGCACCTGCAGGAGGGAGGCACTCCCCGGGGCCACGCGAGTCAACCTGGCATCTTCACCTTGTGCTACGGAGTTAAAATAGATGCAAAACTCAGTTCATCCTTGGGTGAGCTGCTTCTGTCCCTGTTGTCTTTGGTGAGCAGCAGGGATAGGGAGGTGAATACTAGAAACACTTCCAATGCCAAGTGTGTGATCTGTCACTAGCGGTGTTTTAAAAGATGTGGATGTCTGCTGTCCTGTTTACCAGCCAGCAGTGGCTCTAATGCTGCCTACGCTGCCCATGTGACCTGCCCAGACGCTCACCTGCCTTGAATAAGACAGGAGAGCTGAGCCTCATTCCTGAAACCCCTGCCTGCCTTCGGAACTGTCCCACCCACATGTCATCTGCTGCTGCCTGTCGCGTGTGCTGTCAGGTATTTCGGATGGTGAAATTGGAACAAAAAAAATAAAGCAAAGATAGTTCATGTTCCTCCTATAAAGCAAGTGGGAGGAACTGTCACCTTATTGGACTTAGTTTGCTGGAGTCACCTGACTGGACTTCACTATTCAGACACAATTATCCTACTTAGAAAAGAGTCAGTGTCAAAATAGTCTTTAAGGAGCTTGACTGGCATTTCCCATGTAAAATGTTGAGTAAATGGCATGGAATTGTGCGGCAGGCGTGCATACCACGTGTGCTAACGTGCACGGGAGGGGTGGTATGTGAAGAGCTGGCGTCGGGACGGGTCACAGCCAGGAGCTGCGCTGTGGGAACTGGAAGCTGCGGTGAGGACGGGAGGCCACCCAGCGCTGGCACTGGGCTTACAGATAGCTACAACCTTGACTGGAGGACAACGAAAAAGCCATCACGAAGACATCTGGGCATATTCCCAGTGTTTCTAATGAATACTAATGAAAATTGTGAAATTTGATTACACTTTGCTTATGTCATAAAGGCTTATCATTTTTCAAATGAATAAACAATCTGGCAAAAACTAGAAGGTAAGCTGCCACCTGTTCAGAATTTGAGATGCTACACTTATTTCATCCAAGTTTTTTACCATTGTAATAATTACATGTACATTTTTGAGGATGACAGTGTTATCAGAGTATTCATTCTTGATTTGGTGACTGTCACTGTTCCGTTTTGAATAGCAGAGATCCAGTAAAGCTCATGCCTGTTTGACCTCTCAGGTGACTGCCATTTGTGACCTCAATAGAAGCTGGTCGGTACCAAATAGTGCCTGGCAGTCATCCCAAGCTGAGTGGGATGAACTTGTAGAGACTAGATTGTACAAAATAAATGGCTTAGACGAGTTTTTCATTTTTTAAAAATTCTAAAAGTACTCAAAGTTAAAAGACAAATCCAGTTGTTTGTTATGGAACCTAATACCCAAGTATCACCTTTGTATATTAGTAAATAGTAAAGCAGATAATAGTAAAGAAGTTACCTACTTGACTAGTATTTTTAAAAATCCAACTTAGACTTAACAGTGAGTGAGCATTAGCCACGAGGAAAGGTATATAGCATATATACACACATAGCATAGACATTTTCTGTTTCATCTAACACATGTCAGATGATGAGTTTTTAAGTTAATGTAAGATAAATATGTTAATCTACAATTAGAACAATCAATTCTACATTCAACCAGTTTGTTTAAAATAAAAACTAAAAGTAATTTTTAAATTTAGTGCAGTTTTTTAAATTGAGGGGAAAAAAAATGTTGACCAAAACCAAAGTTTGAATTACAGAGGCAGCATGAAACAAGCAATTCTGTTATTCTACGTGCACGTTTTAGGAGGAAAAAACTATGCATCACTGTCTAAAATGCACAGCAAACTTCCTTTAATATTCCTTTCAAAGCTGGGACTTTTGAAGTAACAAGACTCCTTTGAGCAAGAATTTCACTCTTATCTGCAACATTACATTTAAGATTGGTGAAGACTCTTTTTCAGACTAAAAGAAAAGCAAAAAAAAACTTCTTACCTGAGAGCTGGAAGGACACTTCCCCGGATTGGGTGATAGGAAGACATAAGAAAGGATTTAAGAATCCAATCAAAAGCAGACAGCAGGAGGCCAGTTTATACATGATGAGTAAGAGACAGGAGTCTTCCTCTCTGGCTTCTGCTGTAGGGAACTTTCGACTTGCTCCTTCTTGTTCTGTGATCTCCCATTATATATACCACCCTGTGACCTCATATCATCCTCTCCAAAAAAATAAAATAAATTTATTGGCTATGGGAGCTAAAAGGCAATCACTTTGCATTGATGTAATTTTCAAGGTAACAATTCATCCACAATAAATCTCCTGTCTTGTTGCTTAGTGTACAAAGTAGGTATTACATAAAGAACAGTTAAGTGTATAAATCTGGCAAAAAGAGTAACTTAGAGCCATAAATCAGGAGTTAAAGAAAGGGTCAGATATGGCTTGAGTAGCCAAGGCAGAGAGACATGGATTTATGAGTCCTCAGAAGTGACGCACAGCACGACATGAAATATGTCAGTTTCCTTTTTTTAATCTTTTGTCAGTGAATAGATGGGTTGTCACGATGTGTTTGGGGCTGCCATCCCTGAGGAAGGACAACATGTGGATTAAAACTTGAAACCAGTTATTTCCCTTAAAAATAGTGAAGATAGGCTCGGTGCCTGTGGCTCAAGCGGCTAAGGCGCCAGCCACATACACCTAAGGTGGTGGGTTCGAATCCCCAGCCCTGGCCTGCCAAACAACAATGATGGCTGCAACCAAAAAATGGCCGGGCCTTGTGGCGGGTGCCTGTGGTCCCAGCTACTTGGGAGGCGGAGGCAGGAGACTCGCTTGAGCCCAGGAGTTGGAGGTTGCTGTGAGCTGTGAAGCCATGGCACTCTACCCAGGGGGACAGCTTGAGGCTCTGTCTAAAAAAAAAAAAAAGTATATGAGGTAAATAAGGCACCTGGTAATTCATTTTATTTAGCCATTCTACAGTATATGTAAGTATCAGATTGTATATCACAAATATACAATTTTGTCACTAAATGAATGAAAAAATGGATAAATTAGACTTAATGAAAATTGGACATCTGCTCTTTAAAAAAGCCACAACTGTGAGAAAATAGTTGCAAAATATGTTTGACCAAAGACTTTTTTCAGAACATATATATAAAGAACCATGACTCAGTAAGCCAAACAACCCAATTTAAAGAATGAGCAAAAGGTTTGAACAGACACTTCACAGGAGAATGTAAGTGGCTATTAAGCATATAAGAAAATAATCATTAGTCATCAGAGAAATGTGAATTAAAATCACCATGAGCTGCTGCTGCCCAGCCCCCATTGCCCTGCAGTTGGAAAGATAGTGCTCAGTATGCACCAGTAAGGTCTGTCATCTTGCAAGTTTTATCTTGTATCTCTTATAATTGCAGAAGTCAAATGTGACATGAGTCTTACAAGTTTAATACAATTTTTTCCTTTCTTAACATGGTATACATTTTTTGGCACTCTCCACATACCTAAAGGAAATAACAGAACAGACGCAGAAAGATTCCCTGAAGGGATCATCGGCAGCTTCACGTACGGTGGCCGTAAGTGAGAGGTGGTGAGTTCAAACACACCTGGGGCCGGTGAGGTGCGCACGTGAGTAGTGATGCAGGCTCGGTCAGTGACAGTAGGGGTGGGGGGCGGCAGCACGGTGGAGACCTGTCATCCCTCAGAACCAAACCCGGCTACAGTCGTCACGCTACAATGTTAGAAATCTGAGCTGCCCCCGGACAACTAATTGGAATTTTTAAAAAATCCAGACAAAGTGCTGTGATCCTACAGTACTGTATATTTCAAACAAAGCACATCCACAAGCCATAATTCAACCTACAGGCACCAAATTTGGGCCTACATCAATGCATAAGTTAGTAGCAACATGTCATTCAGAAATCAATGAAATAGTACAAAGTGAACATAGAAACTGGAAAATCACAACATTAAAGAACTGGACTACCAGATGGTTGCAAAAAGCAATGCAGGCGGGTGCTGCTGTGGGATACTACAAAACTGAAAATAGTGGTGACAAAGCATTCTTTTTTTTTGAGACAGAGCCTCAAGCTGTCCTCCTGGGTAGAGTGCCATGGCATCACAGCTCACAGCAACCTCCAACTCCTGGGCTCAAGCGAGTCTCCTGCCTCAGCCTCCCAAGTAGTAGCTGGGACCACAGGCACCCGCCACAAGGCCCGGCCATTTTTTGGTTGCAGCCATCGTTGTTTGGCAGGCCTGGGCTGGATTCGAACCCACCACCTTAGGTGTATGTGGCTGGCGCCTTAGCCACGTGAGCCACAGGTGCCGAGCTGACCAAGCATTCTTAAAGTGTTATTGATATATATAGATGTCTGTATTTGTGCACTGTGTGTGTGTAAAGTGCTCCAGGTCTTGCCAGGATGGGGGAAGGACAGGCTGAGAGATTGGGGGGTCCTTGACAACCCTTGGGGACAGTTTCAGAAAGAGGCAGGAGGTGAATTCCACACTTCTTCCCTCCTCCATGGAGGAGGCCATTGGCAGAGCTTTGTCACTCTCTGGTGACTCAGGGGTACTTCTGACAGTTATTAGTGACGGTTTTATAGCTTGGCCTAATTAAGTTAGTACTAAAGGCTTAAGCTGAAAAGAAAATTAGCTTCTTTCCTTCAACAGACCATCAATGACAGTGTCACCTTGTCCCAGAAATGTGCTGAGCGGGAGCACGTCATCCCACCCTAACGGTCCTGTCTCAGGCAGTGAAGCTTTCACATATGTCGATGCATAACAATGACCTAGAAAGGCCGATTCCTTTAACTGCAAAGCACTTTTTTTTGACAGTCTCAAGCTGTCACCCTTGGTAGAGTGCTGGGGCATCATAGCTCACAGCAACCTCAAACTCTTGGGCTTAAGCAATTGTCTTGTCTCAGCCTCCCAAGTAGCTGGGACTACAGGCACCTGCCACAATGCGCCATAATGCCTGGCTATTTTTTTGTTGTTGTTGTTGTTGTTGTTGTAGTTGTCGTTGTTGTAGCTGGCCCAGGCCAGGTTTGAACCTACCAGCCTCGTTGTATGTGCAAGGCACCTTTTTAAAACACAGGGGTATTTTTTCCATCTTGAGAAGCAAACCATTCACATTTTGAGTGATTTTTGCTCCTGAAGTACCAGTATTCATTAGATAAGCATAAAAATCACCAAGTGTAGGCCCCAGGTCCACACGAGTCAGTGGAAGAGCCGAGCTGACCCCGAGCCGCTGACCACTGCCCCATCCCTCAGGAAGGAACCCCTGTCCCTGGGGGCATAAGGTGGACACAGCCATCTGGTCCCAGCAGCCTGCAGGTTTGTGGGGCAAGATATGGGCCAGCAAACTCTGCTCACCTGCCTTCCTCCTGGTGGTAACCGGCCCCCCACCATCACCACCATGCCAATTGCCAGAATAAAGCACCTCTTCACTCTGCAAGGAGCCCCTGCAGGAGCCTGGGGCCACACCTGTCTCCCGTGCTTCTCTGCTATGATCACTCCCCTCTCCCTGGCCTGACTTCCTGGCCTGTCACTCTGAAGGAACACTGGAGGCTGGGCAGTTTGTAAAGAAAGGTTGATCTGGCTCCCAGTCCAGGCTGTATAAGATGCCTGGTGCCAGCACCTGCTTCTGGGGAGGCCTCAGGCTATTTCTACTCATGCCAGATGAAGGGGGGTAGGTGGGCAGAACTCAACTTTCTCCACCCCAGGGGACCTTCATCTATTCATGGGGGATCCACTGTCCCCCAGACCCAAGGACCTCCCACCAGATCCCCCCTCTAGCCCCAGAGATCAAATTTCAACATGAGATTTGGAAGGGGCCTAACTAACCTCCACAACACAGCAGGGCCTTTGGCTCTTGCCTCTGCCTGGAGTGCTCTCCCTCAGACGGCCCTGTGGCTGACATGGTCACCTCCTCTAAGTCTTCTGGGACGCTGCATTCTCAGTGACAATCTTTATTTCAAACTGCAGCCCACCAGCTCCTACCCGTGTAGGTATATGGTATATTTAAAATTTTCTGACATGGTATATTTTAAATTTCCTACCTTATTGCATGTCACCTTTTAAAAAGCGTGTATTAGGGCTATCACAAAGACAGAGATCTCTGTTTTGCCCACTGATGTCTCCCAAGTGCCTAAAACAGTGGCCGGCATATGGGGGGGGGTGCTCAAACTCTATTTATTTATTTATTTATTTATTTATTTGAGACGGAGCCTCAAGCTGTCCCCCTGGGTAGAGTGCTATGGCATTACAGCTCATAGCAACCTCCAACTCCTGGGCTCAAGCGAGTCTCTTGCCTCCGCCTCCCAAGTAGCTGGGACCACAGGCGCCGGCCACAACGCCCAGCTATTTTTTGGTTGCAGCCGTCATTGTTGTTTGGCGGGTCCGGACTGGGAATTCGAACCCGCCACCTTAGGTGTACATGGCTGGTGCCTTAGCCGGTTGAGCTATAGGCACCGAGCCCTCAAACTCTACTTACTGAATGAATGAATTTTTTTAAATCCTTTAAAATTGGCACACAGGT
The DNA here is from genome assembly GCA_963575145.1 of Galago senegalensis. Classification (NCBI taxonomy): domain Eukaryota; kingdom Metazoa; phylum Chordata; class Mammalia; order Primates; family Galagidae; genus Galago; species Galago senegalensis. Next base: position 17,726 of record CAUYTI010036917.1, on the reverse strand, counting down.
TCTGTGTTTATTTTTTATCAGCCAAAACCTATTGTCTAGTTATCCGTTGCTGTGTAAGAAACCTCCCAAAACATAGTGGCTTAAGATAACACCCATTTCATCAGCTCATGATTCTGTTGGTGGGTGGCAATTGGGGCCAGCTTTGTAGGGTATAGGGAGCCCACTGCTATTGCCTGGGTCACTCTTGTGGCCGCCGTTGTCTAAGATGGCCACATCTGACCATCCGGAGGCTGGTGCTGGCGGGCAGCTGGGGCTCCCTCCATGTCTCTCATCCCCATCCTGGCCCAGGAGAAGCCCCTCTGGTGTCTCTGGGCAGTAGAAGAGCACACACCAAAGCTATAGGGCCTCTTAGGGCCAAGGATCAAGGCCACTTCCTCTATGTTGTCCTGGTCAAAGCAAGTTCCCAGGCCAGCCTAGATTTAAGGGGTGATGTATCGGTTTGCTGGGTTCTCCTAATAAAGCACCACATACCAGGCAGCTTAAACACCTTCAATGCATTCCCTCCCGGGCTGGAGGCTGGAGGCCTGAGACCAAGGCCTGGGCAGAGTTGGTTTCTTCTGAGGCCTCTCTGCTTGGCTGTGTCCTCACCTGGTCACCCGCCATGTGTTTGTGTCCCAATCTCCTCTTCTTATAGGGACACTAGTCAGTTCAACATCATATGAATTTGTGGGGGACACAAGTCAGACCATAACAGAAGGGGACAGAAACGTCACCTCGCACAGCAGTTGGGTGGGGGCCCATCCACCAGCCTCTTCACAGCCCCAGGAGAGAGGGACTCACCTGGCATAAGCTTGGGAGCGTTTCCCGCCATCCCTGCCAGAACTCAAGTTTCTCAGCAGGGACGTCGGTGACACATGAAAGGGTGTCAGATTAGTGTGGAGAGCAGTGAAACAGAGCTCAGAAAGCTGTGTCCTCTGGGGACAGGGCCTGCAGGAGAAAGTCCAGGCTCTGCCACAAGAGGCCCCAGCCTACCCATAACCTGGTTTCATGCCAGCTGGTCATCTTGCCCAGGGCCAGGCACACCTGTCCAGGGCGCTGCGGTTTCTCCCAGCTCAGGTGCTCTTTGCCTTTAGGGCTCCCCCTCATTTCCTGGATGGACGCAGCCCAAGAGTGCCTCTGAGCTTCCCTCCTCCCTCCTCACAAACCTGAAGGAAGGAAGGTACTTAGTGAACTCTGTGCCCACCTGTCTCCACCCAGGACAGAGTTCACGGTGGGCATGAGACAACAGTACCCCAAGCCTGCTGGAGCTTTGACATGTCCCACTGAGTCCCACAGTGAGTTCATGCCCAGAGCCAGCGCTTTGTCACTGATCATCAAACTATGTGAGTTTAGCATACATCATGATTCCAGTTGCAAAAAAGGGGGAGAGCCCCTGAAATAGCAAGAACTTAGCACAATTCAATAGTCTGGTGTCGTGGGCTAAACTGTGTTCCCCCAAATTCATATGTTGAAGTTGTAACCCCCAGTGTCTCAGAACGCGGCATTTGGAGACAGGGTCCTAAAGAGGCAATCAAGTGGAAATGACATCAGAGGGGGGTCACTCCCATCCAACATGCCCGGCACCCTTCTGAGAAGGGGAAATTCAGGCACACACATGAGGGAGAAGACAGAACGGCCTCAGGAGAAACCCAAGCTGCTGACACCTCCATCTTGGACTTCCCGCCTCCAAAACTGGGAAAAAATAAACCTCTATTTCTTGAGCCACCAAGTCTTTCCTTAGCAAGCAGATGAGTCCAGCTGGTTAGCAATGAAGACACATTAGAGCAGACCTGAGGGGGGAGGGAGGGATAACCATCAGAGTAACCATTTGCTAAGAGGATTAGCACAAAATACACGTTCAAAATTGTGCCCCTCTCCCTGCACAATGGCTGCCACAAACTGAAAACAAATCCATAGTTCTTCCAGCACATCCCCAGAAAAGCCTGTCTGCTGCTGTTCTGTGCTCTGACAATGTTATTAATGAGGGTGTCCTCCAGGGTTAGCACTCCGCTGGAGTGTGTTCGCCTCCGCAGTCACAGCAGAGCCAGTATGATAATGTCTTCCACTGATTTATTGCAGATGGGGCAATGGCTTGCTCATGGGCACAGATTCTGCCAAACCAGTTGCAGAAGGATGAGCTTGAGTTTCAGAGTTCTGATTTTTACTTCAGGCTCAGAGGAGGCAAAAATTTTGCAGTCCTTCCACCAACATCTCTTGAGGCAGTGTGCAAGTGCTTGGCCCTGTGGAGGAAGGCGGGTAAGGACATCAGGGAATGGACTTGACGAGAGCGTACCCCTGGGGATTCTAAGGGCAGCAAGGGCCCAGGCAGTGCAGCAGACATAGCCCACCCTAGTCCACAAGTCTGTCTTCCCCAGTGAGAGTCAGAAAGCTTATGGCCCTTCCTCCCATGTGACCTTGAGCCTTGGCCCTTTCTCTGTAAGCAAAATAATAATGATGGTGTCAGTGCTTATGCAAGTGTGCCAGGACTCTGTGAACTGTGGGGCAGTGCTATGGACTACATGTGTCCCCCCAAACTCTTATGTTGAACCCCTATTCTCCAATGTGATGGTGTTTGGAGGTGGTACCTTTGGGAGGTGATTAGGTCATGAGGATGGGGCCCTCCTCAAGGGATTAGTGCCCTTATAAAAAGAGGAAGTGACGTGAGAGCTCTCCATCAAGAAGAGGTTATTTGTCTGCAAACTGGGAAGAGAGCCCTCACCAGACGCTGAATGTGTTAGCACCTTGATCTTGAACTTCTTGGACTTTGAAACAGTGAGAAGCAAACATCTGTTGTTTAAGCCCTCCGTTCTGTGGTAGTGTGTCGTAGTAGCCTAGATAGACTAAGTCAAGTTGCAGATGCCCAGTGTCTCTAGGAAAGAGGTGAGAGCTGCAGCAGCATCCCCACTTTCCAGATGACCTGCTGTTGCCCTTGATGGGCCTGCGATAGGAGGACTGTTGGCTTGTTGCACAGTGTTTACATGCCCTGAAATGACCCTGACCACACTGGAAGGTGGAAGGTGTGTGACTGATCGCTTTCTGGGGGCCACTAGGTGCCTGGGGGTCCCTCCACACAGTGATGCCCAAGAGCACCAACTTTGCAGAGTTGAACCACATGGCTCTGCCCACCCTGCCCTGCCCCAAACAGGGTGAGGACCTGAGAAAGAGGCTACACTCCTGCTGACATTCCACTGGCCTAGGTTTACAAAGTACTTTGAAAAACAAGGCTTGAAAATGTCGCATTTCTAAGGGCTCTTCCGGCAGCCACAGATGGGCTGGTGCTTAACATTCCGGCACCATTTTCTGGCAGAAATGTCCATCGCCAACCCTGTGACCACAAAGGCCACTTCCTAAAGAATGAGCTGCCAAGGGAGTGACATCCGGGCCTGGATCTGATCCAGCAGGGAATGTGTCACACGCCCGGAAGATGGCCGCCAGGGGAGGAAGAGTGACGTGTAGATCAATATCCGCTCCATTTATTGATTTGATTCATCCAATTACCTAGGAAGCTCACTCTTGAGAGGTTCAAGACAATGACTCACATGTCACCTGGGTAACGCCGGCAAGGCTTCAGTCAGTGTTTATGTCACATCACGGGTATTAGAGGACATTTCTAGTTACAGAGAATATTAATTGCTGCTGAAAACTGGGTGTGAAGTTAAGTAGAAATGAAAAACGTCGACACAGTTGGGCCATCAACCATGGCTTTGTGGGGAGAATCGATGCTGAGCCTTGCTGAGCCACCTGGGTGATTTTCCCAATGGTTTTTCTTTCTAGTCCCATCTTTAACTCACACATAATGGAAAGTAGGTATTAAGAGGTGAGTTGTGCTCCCCCCAAATTCATATGCCAATATCCCAACCCCCAGTACCTCAGAATGTGACTGTATTTTGAGACAGGGTCTTTAAAGAGGCAGTTAAAATGAGGACATTAAGGCAGGCCCTACTCCAGTGTGACAAGTGTCTTTACAGAGGAGATTAGGTTAGGACACAAATGCACACAGAGGAATGAGCCTGTGTGTATCATTCCATGGAGAGACGTCTTGGAAAGACCCAAATCCTGCTGACACCTCCATCTTGAACTTTAGCTTCCAGGACTGTGAAAACATAAATTTCTGTCACTGAAGATTCTCCATCTGTGGGACACTCGTACAGTAGGCTCTGAACCTCATGTATCTGTTCTAGTGCAAGTGTAATGGTCAAAATAAGTAAATTCTGTGCAGCGCACTAGGGTAGCTGATTCACAGGGAAATTGGACTTTTCTTGTGCCCTGGCACAGTAACAGCTTTGATTTCCAAAGTTCTCCTTATGGAACTTGCAAGCTTTTTCCAGGACCAGAAAGTAGTTTGCCTGAGTCCTCCAGAGTAAGACCAGAAGGAGAGATTCTCTCCTCAAGTTTCTGAAAGATAGAACGTTGAACGATTGTTTCTGCTCAAATCATGTCATTTTATTATTTTTCCATTGCCAGTATCCTCTAGCCAAAAACCACCAAGAGCACAGCTGTAGCCAAACAAAGTTGGGTTTTTTGGCTCCTTCCATAAACATGGAGGCTGGGGACCATGGGCGTGTTGACCTGGGGGAAGGAGCAGGGCCACACACACACACCTGCTGGGCATAGTGCCAGGACACCCCACCCACCACCGCCACAACCACCTGGCACATTGTCCAGGGGCTGGAGGATTGACCCACTCCCTCTCCCCCAGCTGGTACTCACACCATCGGGAGCCTGACAGGCTTGTCTACTTGCCACCACCAGTGCCCAACATCTGGGCACCAAGGGATCCACCCAGCCCACCTGCTGGTGCTGTTGCCTACATACACCATAGAGGTGGGGGCACCTGGGGCCAGGGCCACCCTACTCACCACTGCTGCTACTGGCATGTGGGCACACCATTCAGGGTCTGGAAGTGAGCCCTTCACACCCACAGCTATTGGAGGGGGTCACACCCTGAGGGGGCCTGACAATAGGCTTGGCCTGTCATCCCCATCACTGGTACCCACGTACACCATCTGAGGGCCTGTGGGAAGGCCTGCCCTTCACTGCTAACACCCAGTACCCAGTCCAGGGCCCGACCCATCCCACCCCACCCATCCACCCTACCCTGTACCTGTGTGCACCATTGGCCCCCTACTTGGTACCTACTTGGTACCACCACCACCCCCATCAGTGCCTATGTGCATTGTCCAGAGGCCTGGTGACCAGCCTTCCCTGCACTCTCCCTGTTTGGGACCTTTGACATCAGGAGGGTCAGACACAAAGAGCTTCCTACCCACTCTGAGTCTCCCCCAGAGACCTTAAAGCCTCTGGTCCTTCCTGCTGTAGGGATTGCTGGCTCCAAACCCATCTCCCACCAGACCAGGGGAACAGATGGCAGTTTTGCACCAAATGGCATAAAGTATTAACATTTATCAAACTGGATCAACATGGGTGTGGATGCTTAAAACATCGTATCAGCCAAACTAGCCTTAATGTTAAATAATCCACATCTGCAACAAATGACGTGTAATGAGAAGTACTTGCTTTCTAAAGACAGAGGAATCAGTAGCCCCTGCGGTTAACATTTTTCATTAAAAGGCAGCTTCCAGGTGAGCTTGGGGGAGCAGGTTCTGCCAGGTGGAGGATCCCGTGGCCCCGGAAGGAGCTATTAGCAGTTGCCAAATACTGAATCAAGTCTTCAAGCCCTCGGCGTCACCCCGGAGGATGGTTCTTGGTGCCCTTCCGTCCTGCTCTTCTCACTTTCTGCTTCAATTCTCCGGTCAGCATTACGTTACCCAGTTACTCTTGCATGGATTTCTTTTTTTGCCAGAATATAATTAGGGGGAATAAAAAGCTCAGACCTGCCATTCGCTCCTGCAGCCAGGATGCGTTTCTTCATGTTTTTCCGGTTCTTTACTGCCAGTTGGCCTGCGGTGGGACTTTGTCAGTGACCATGACAATATCATAAAAGTTACCAGGCTGTCCTGTACCATTCTTAAGAGGTTCATTGCAGGATTGAATTGCTGGAGTCAACTTTTCCACTTCGAGAGCCCAGTCGTGGTCTCTCCACAGCAAGGGGTGAGCACCCACGGGGAGCCCTGCCTTACAGTCGGACTCAGGTGTGCGTTTGCCATGTGGAGCCTAAAGCAGAGATTCCAGAAGCCGAAAGCTGAAATTCACCTAGTAATGAAGGTAATGACACATAAAATTAAGATCGTGTGATTAAAATCTTTATCTGCAACAATCAATGCATTTTTTTAAATATCCAGGATCTAAAGCAGATTAGAAGTGAACTTGGGAGATTCCTCAGTGACTGTTTTTTTAAAAATGGAGGCACTTAGATTGATGTTTTGTAGAATTGAATTTCAGTTAGGCTCAAAGGCAAAAATGATCGACCTCAGGAGCGGCAGCCTGCTCTTTCCAAAGACTAAAGTGCTTTTGTGGAAGACGTTAAGACGTCTGGCCCTGGCCCTTCCTAAGTGGTCCAAGATTTCAGAGGCTCAGACCAGGAAAAGGGCTTCAGATGTTAAACCCTGCTCACCACCAAGTGACACCCCCCCCCCCCAGCTCCTGGGTCTTTTCCTTTCTTTGTTGGTTCGCACTTGACCTTTACACGTATCTTCTGCTTTAGCCTCTGTGTTCACGATTTCCGCATCTGACTCTCTAATCCCCCTTTCCACCTAAGCACTGTTTCCAGCCACACATTCATTTTCACTGAAGTGGCTCTGGTCCTCATCCTTCCAACTGGCTCTGCCTCCACATCTCTGCCCTCATCCTACCCCGTCAGGACCTGCTGTCCCCTCCCCCTGGGGTCCAGGGTCAACCTCTGATGCGTCAGCTGTGACTCACTGCCCCCTTTTAAAGGCAGGATTCATTCAATAATAAGGCCAGTAGCACAGCTCTTCCCAGAAAACATCCGTTCCCTTCTGTTTATTCCTTCTCCATTTGCAATGCTGTCTCCACGCCAAGGTTTTCACCATCTGCAGGAGCCAACTCGAGGGCCCAGTGGCCAGAAACCCCTCTGGCCAGCTCCTCAAAAACAGGGTGTCTCAGAGGAAGGAGGTTAAAACGCTGTACTCCTGCCTCATATGGAAAGGGTGAAATTTAAGCAGATCTGTTGACAAACCCAACTGTGTCCAGATGATAATCTGGAAGACATCTCTCAGATTAAGGAATAATTGAGGCAGTCAAGAACAGGTGGGAGTGGGATGGTGTGCAAGGGTTGTCCTGTGGACGAGAGTGGATCCCTGAGGCTCCAGACCGGTGGTTCTCAACCTTCCTAATGCTGCTATGTATTTCCATTGTTACAAAGGGGTCGCGAGCCACAGGTTGAGAACTGCTGTTCTAGACAGACCTTCTGGGTGAGCATCTGCCTCATCTCTGCTGCTTCTTGGTTCCTTCATGTCAGATTTGGGGGTGACAATAGTAATACAAGAACCCCGGAGGGTGGAGCGGGATTAAGGGTATGAATAAAGGTGGTGCTCACTGCCTGCTAGCGGCGGTGTGATGATGGTAGTGATGGGTTTTTAGATTATAAAAAGGCCCCAGAGAGCAGGAGTGGGACCAACTAATGGGAGGTACAGGGAGGTAGAATTCAACTCAGCATAAGAAATGTCCTTTGGGGCTGGGTACAGTGGCTCACTCCTGTCATCCCAGCACTCTGGGAGGCTGAGGCAGGTGGATCATTTGAGCTCAGGAGTTCAAGACCAGCCTGAGCAAGAGTGAGACCCCCATCTCTACTAAAAATAGAAAAGCTATCCAGGTGCTGTAGCAGGTGTGGCAGGTGCCTGTAGTCCCCACTACTCGGGAGGCTGAGGCAAAAGGATCACCTGGGCCTAAGAGATTGCAATTGCTGTGAGCTATAACGCCAAGGCACTCTACCCAGGGTGACAAAGTGAGACTCCATCTCAAAAAAAAAAAAATAGCAGTTAAGAGTGTAACAAATATGATAAAAACAAATTAGCCCCAATTGTTAATATTATTATTATTTGCAGTTTTGGACCAGAGCTGGGCTTGAACCCGCCACCTCCAGCATATGGGGCCAGTGCCCTATTCCTTTGAGTCACAGGCGCTGTCCCTCAATTATTTTTTAAGTGACTGTTCACGTCTCTCTCAAGTCCGTTTTGAACTCAGCTTCTTCACATTCTCATCCTTTCTCTTCCCTTTACTGACACAGGCTAAGGTTCAGGTTCTGCTCCACCTTTCCAAGCAGACCTCTGGGCAGAGGGACATTAATACCAGGCCAAGTGGTGGCTCTTCCGTCTTCATCCCAAAAATGTGGGAACATGGCTCAAAAGTCTTTAAATCAGTGGTCCTCAACCTTCCTAATGCCGCGACCAATCAATACAGTTCCTCATGTTTGATGACCCCCAACCATAAAACTATTTTCGTTGCTACTTCATAACTATAATTTTGCTACTGTTACGAATCCTCATGTAAATATCTGATATGCAGGATATATTTTCCTTGTTACAAAGGGATTGCAGCCCACAGGTTGAGAACCATTGCAATAATGTAGGTCCTCTTTTGGCAAGGCAATTCCAGGTCAAGGAATATGCCCCTGAGGAAACAGGTGTGAAAAAATAAATTTTCAAAGATGTTTCTAGTAGCATCAAAATAATGAGATAGGGCAGTGCCTGTAGCTCAGTAAGGCGCTGGCCCCATATACCGAGGGTGGCAGTTCAAACCCAGCCCTGGCCAAACTGCAACAACAACAAAAAATATAGCCAGGCATTGTGGAGGGCGCCTGTGGTCCCAACTACTCCGGTGGCTGAGGCAAGAGAATCACCTAATCCCAAGAGCTGGAGGTTACTGTGAGCTGTGATGCCACGGCACTCTACTGAGGGCAATAAAGTGAGACTCTGTCTGTACAAATAATAATAATAAGGTAAATTGGATAGTGACGTAGAAAGATGCTCACATGTTAAGAGTAAAGGATGGATTATATAAGAAAGAAATTATACTACGTGTTTCTTTAAAATTTATATATGAATAGGAGCTAACCATTCCAGTCCTGGGTATTTGCCCAAGTGAAAAGAAAACATGACACAAGGCCTTGTGTACGCTTGTCCACACCAGCTCTGTTGCAATATCCCCAGGCTGGAAACAACCCAAATGCCTTCGAACAAGTGAATGTGCAAACCCCTGGTGGTACGATGGAATATTATCCAGCCATAAAAAGGAATGAACTTTGATATACACAGCAACCTGGAGGAACCTCCACATCATGATGGTGAGTGGAAGAAACCAGAAACCCCCAGAAGCAGAGGGCAGAGTGGTGGTCACCAGGGCTGGGGGAGGGTGGGGATAAGGGAGCTATTAGACAAAGGATAGAGACTGTCAGTTAGATCGGAGAGTAAGTTCAAGAGCTCTAGTCTACAACTGGGTGATATGATTAATAACAATGTATTATACACTTGAAAATTGCCCAGAGACTAGATTTTCAGTGTTCTCCCCACACACAAAGAGGGCAGGCATGTGCGAATTATTTTGGTCCTGCCATTCCACAATGTATATATATTTCAAAACATCGTGTTTTGGCCAGGAAAGTGGCTTACGCCTGCAATCCTAGCACTCTGGGAAGCTGAGGCAGGTGGATGGCTTGGGCTCAGGAGTTCAAGCCTGATTGGGAGCAAGATCATCATCTGTACTAAAAATAGAAAATTAGCTGGATGTTGTGGTCCCAGCTACTTGGGAGGCTGAGACAAGATCACTTGAGCCCAAGAGTTTGCTATGAGCTATGGCACTCTACCCAGGGTGACAGAGTCAGACTCTGTCTCAAAAACAACAAAAAAAAAAAAAAAAAAAAGGAAAACAAATCACATTTTGTCAATTAAAAATAACAATTAAAAATTTAGAAAGGAACGAGATCCAAAAAAGAGTTCATACTTTATTGTTCCATTTACATAAAATTCTAGACAATTTAGGCTAATCTGTACTGACAGCAAGCAGGTTACCATTTGCTTGGGGCAGAGGATGGAGAGGGGGAACTTCAACGGGGCAAGAGGAAGCCCTGGGAGGTGGTTTGTCTGCTGTGTTGACTGTGGTGACAGTTTCCAGCTCTCCGCAGGTGTCAGGGCCTCTCTGAGCCCCTTCCTGCTATCTCAGAGTCCTGAGCACACCTCTGCAGGGCACGTGCCCCACTGTGCTGTCCCTGTTGGTGTGACTTTCCTCTTGCGACTATTCCTAGTGGCTTGATACAACACGAACTTACTCTTAGCGTCCTAGGAGTCAGGAGTCTGAAATGGGTGCTATGGGCTAAATCCAGGGCTTCATCCCTTCTGGGGCCCTGGGTGGGTGGGTGGGGGGACCCATTTTCCTGGCCTTTTCCACCTTCTAGAGTTCTCCATCATCAAAGCTGTCAGGATAGCAATCTTCAAATCTATCCCTAACTCTGATACTGGCCTTCCTGCACCCTTCTTTGCCCTAAAGCCACCCTGGTGATTACATGGGGCCCACCCAGATAATCCAGGCAAATCTCCCATCTCAAGATCCTTAACTTAATCCCATCTGCAAAGTCGCTTTTGCCAAGTAAGGTGAGCTATCCACAGATTCTAGAGTTAGAACATGTGTGTCTGTGGGGGCCGTTACTCCACCTGCCATAATTGGTGGAGTGCTTGTGGGGTCTCAGAGCAGAGGCTTGTGTCTCTTCCCTCAAGATCTATGAAAACTCCCAGCAGGATGGGCTCAGGATAGTTTTGTGGGCTGAATAAACTGCTAAGTGAAGGATCCTGAATGCCTTATCCTGTGTGCGTTTAATCACTTTTCCTCTGTTTTGGATGGTTTCTTAAGACTTTGCAATCCCTGAAGGCAGACCACTGGCTCATAACAGGAACAGAAAAAGAAGACCTGGGGGTCAAATACTCGTAGAAATACCATTTTTGCAAATATGGGTGGTGGTACAGCGCGGAACCTCGCTGCAGTGCTGTGTGTGAGAGCAAGCATCTCAGGAGAGGTCTGAGCCCATGAGCTGAGTCTTTACTGGCTCAGCCACCTCTGTGCCTGGTTTGATGCTGGCAGTGGGGGTAGTGAGTGGCCCTAACCAAACTCTGTTCTCCAGGCTGCCTCCATCTGGTAGACACTCCCCATCTGTCTGTTTTGTTGCAGCTTTTTACATTAACTTACAACCCAATAAAATATGGCTGTCCTGTCATCAGCACCTTGAATGGAAGGAGAAAAATAACCCGCACACAATTATTCACCCCTCTGCTGCAGCTGGAAAACGATAGATTCTTCTGTGTTTCAACACTGTGGAGTGAGTCAGAGGCAGAGCTAGAGATACAATTTAAGTCTGGCTGCCGTGCTGGGCTCTCTCTGGCCAACAGTGGGGCCCCTTGCCCCTTTAAATTGGTGCTTAGTCACTCTATGGCTAGCCAAAATAAATTGAGGTGTTTGAACTCTCCTGAAGGACCCCTCCAGCTGCGTTTGTGCCTCTTCTCTGATTTCTTAGCAGAGGGGCTGTGCTGAATAAAAGGCCCTTCTGCCAGTGTGCTGAGGACAGATAACACGCAGTCTGGGGGCAGATGCTGTCCTGGAGGCATTAGCACAGGCATGGCATGGAACCCTGCACAAAGTCAGATGAACACCCTCAGAAAACTGACTTGAATTTTGTAGTTCATATCCTTTTATTTTTATATTTTGAGAATATTAAAATTATCCATTTAATAATCATCCTAGGGCTCGGCACCAATAGCTCTGTAGTTAGGACGCCGACCACATGTACTGGGGCTGGTGGATTCGAACCCAGCTTAGGCCTGCTAAACAGCAATGATAACAACCACCGGGCATTGTGGCAGGCGCCTGTGGTCCCAGCTACTTAGGAGGCTGGGGCAAGAGAATTGCTTAAGCCCAAGAGTTTGAGGTTGCTGTGAGCTGTGATGTCACAGCACTCTACAGAGGGCGACATAGTGAGACTCTGTCTCAAATAAAATACATAAATAATCATAGGATATTTATTAAAGCTCCTATTATGTACTGAGCTCTACAGAAGCATTAGCTAAGGACATCCTTACAACAGCCCCATGCCATTGGGCGGCACAATTCTCATCCCCTCCTACAGGTGGGTGCACCAGGGCACAGAGAGGTGGAGTGACAGGCCCCCGTCTCAGAGCGAGGAAGAAGCTGAGCAGAACTTCAACTCAGGCACTCTGGCTCCAAAATCTTGCTCTTAGCTGTGCTCCTCTGCTGGCCTCTGAAATGCCAGTTTTAGGAATGAATGAGGCAGACTGATGAGAAATAATTCACTTAAAAAACAGGATGGAGTAGAGATCTGGTATTCAACATTGTGTCATAGTTACCACTACTATATGGGGCCCCGAAAAATTCACTGAGGCTGGACACAGTGACTCACACCTGTAATCCCGGCACTCTGGGAGGCCAAGATGGGTGGATTGCTTGAGGTCAGGAGTTTGAGACCAGTCTGGGCAAGTGTGTGACCCCATTTCTACTAAAAATAGAAAAATTAGCTGGGTGTCATGGCAGTGCCTGTAGTCCCAGCTACTTGGGAGGCTGAGACGGGAGGATCTCTTGAGCCCCTGGAGTTTGAGGTTGCTGTGAGCTAGGCTGATGCCACAGCACAATCTTCATGTCTTATTCAAGAATCACTAGAGTTCATTCCAGAATTTCATTCTGTAACTGAAATAAGAGTTGGATGTACACATCTTGGGATGCTCCCTCCCTTTTCTAGGCTAGTGTTTTTTCTTTCTTTCTTTTCTTTTTTTTTTTTTTTTTTGTAGTTTTTGGGCTGGGTTTGAACCCACCACCTCCAGTATATGAGTCTGGCGCCCTACTCCTTGAACCACAGGCGCCACCCCAGGCCAGTGTTGTTTTTTTTTTTTGTTTGTTTGTTTGTTTTTTGAGACAGAGCCTCAAGCTATCCCCCTGAGTAGAGTACTGTGGCATCACAGCTCACAGCAACCTCCAACTCCTGGGCTCAAGTGAGTCTCCTGCCTCAGCCTCCCAAGTAGCTGGGACCACAGGAGGCTGCCACAACGCCCGGCTATTTTTTGGTTGCAGCCATCATTGTTGTTTTGGCAGGCCTGGGCTGAATTCGAACCCGCCACCTTAGGTGTCTGTGGCTGGCGCCTTAGCCACTTGAGCTACAGGTGCCGAGCCAGGGCCAGTGTTTTTGATACCCTAAATGTCAGAGGGGCTGTGAATATTTATACGAGTCCTTAAGATAAATGACGTTCTGTGTTTCTGTCATCCAGACAATACAGCAAACACCACTTTCCCCTTGCAATTCCTTCTGACAATGCTTTCTAAGGAAAATATTGCAAGTGCTGAGTAGAATTATTTCTAGGTGTTATTTGAACTTTAATGTCCTTGTTCAGCTCAAAAACTGTGCTTTCGCTTCATCTATAATTAGATACTTGAGTTTTCAAAAGTGGCATTGCAGGTAAGTGGGGAAGGGATGGTTATTCACATAGCAGGGGTGGAAAATAGCTTGTCTCCCTTACATTAAACATAAAAATCAGTTCTATGTGAATTGATTAAAACAGAGGTTAAAACTTCAAATTAAACACTAAATACACGTGGCTTTGCAGTTGATTTCAAACACATGTGGACCTGATGATTGCTATCGTATGACAGCATAAATTACTGGCTTTCAAAACAATCTTTTTTTTTTTTTTTGAGACGGAGCCTCAAGCTGTCCCCCTGGGTAGAGTGCCATGGCATCACAGCTCACAGCAACCTCCAACTCCTGGGCTCAAGCAAGTCTCCTGCCTCAGCCTTCCAAGAAGCTGGGACTACAGGCACCCACCACAATGCTTGGCTATTTTTTTTTTTTGGTTGCATCCGTCATTGTTGTTTGGCAGGCCCGGGCTGGGGATTCGAACCCGCCACCTTAGGTGTATGTGGCTGGCGCTTTAGCCACTTGAGCCACCGGTGCCGAGCCTCAAAACAATCTTAATATGTGTCTGTGCACGTGTATGTTCTTAGCAGAAAGTGGTCTTGAGGAAAGCCTTTAAGAGTTTTAAGATGTCATTTCATATCATCTTAGGAAAATCAACTATTCTACTATGTCAGAAAAACTGATAATATTGCCACTGTAGAAACTAATGATCTTTTCTATGTAAGATACCAGATTTTTTTCAAGGTTTTATTTGAGAATTAGGTTCAACGGAACCTGTCTATTGAGAAAGGTTTCCGGATTATGTATTTATAAAATTATGTTTGAGTCACTTTCACTCACTTCCAAATGACATGAGATTTCTGCCTCCCAATTTCTCGGGCTTGGCATATTTGAGAAATGTGCATCAGATCATTATACAGCTTCTAAAAATATGTTAAGAAGGAATTCTTGAGAATATTCCTGTATCACTGTACAAAAAAATCACTGTACTTATAGTATGTCTTTGTGGGAGCTCTACCCTCATTCTACAAAATATACATTGCAAAGTTTTATATAGTATTTACAAAGTGTTCTCTATGTGTTGGCCATCTTTTTGTAAAATTTTGTAAATAAAAGTACATTTAGCCATAATTTCCCATTTTCCTATATATGGTGACTTTGGGGACAGCCTGCACTTTTTTTTTTCTATTCTCTAGAAGAGTTTGTGTAAGGTAGAGATGATCCATTCCGTGAGAGGTAGGCGAATTCCCCTGTAAAATCTAAGGCTTAATTTGATACATATTTTTACTTCTGTTTCAATTTCCCCAATAATTGCATGACTATCCATCCATAATTGTTTTCTTCTTAAGTCGTTTTTAGTAAATTATGTTTTTTTCTAGGGAATTGGTCATTGTGTCTGATTTTCAAATGTGTCTGCCCAAAGCTGTTCCTGGTAGTCTCTTGTCACATGAGGAGAGTAAGTCAGTGGAGTCTGGATCCCAGGCAGGCTTTGGAGGCTGCCACAACCACTCAGGCAAGAAGCAGGGCCGGGAGGATCCAGGGTGTGAGGTTAGGGGGCTGTGGAAAGAATGGGCTGGGTTCCTGGAGTGCACACTGGATCTATTAGTTAAATGTGGATGGTGAGAGACAGGACAAAGTGGAAAGACACTGATCTGATTTCTGCCTTGGGAGAGGAGGCGGGAGGAGCCGGTTTATGGAAGATGTTACCCTTGACTGTAAAAGTTGCCATTCATTGAGGTAGTAAGGTGTTCTAGGGACCAGGCACTGTCCTCCGTGCCCCCCCCCCACACACACACGTATATATACACACATGCATATATATCTTATTTAATCCTCACAAACTCGCACAAAGCCTCTGATTCCTTTCATTTCACAAATAAGGAAACAGAGCAATTAAGGAACTATTCAGCCATCAGGGTGGAGGAGCCAGGTTCAACCCAGTGGACCAGTTTGGAACGTCCTGGGTTTGATGTCTGCGAGGATCCCTGTGGACAGTCTGGCAATCCCTGAAGGTGTGAGACTGAGCCTTGGGGGTTAGTCTGGAGGGAAAAGCATTCTAGGCAGAAGGAACAGAAAACAGATGTCCCAAGGCAGAAGGGACTTCTGTGGGCTCCAGGAACAGAAAGCTATTCTGCGATACCAGAGTGGGGGTGAGAGGCAGAGGGTGACAGGTGAGGAGGGGCTGGACTCTGCATTGCTGATACCAGGTTGGAAGTGAAGCTCTGGGTCCGGAGGGCTGCAGAGGGCAGCAGGGCCCCTCCAGGTCCTACAGCAGCACCTGGGATGGGATAGAACTTCTAGCCCCAAAGTCCCGGGCTCTGTCTGGTGCCTCCAGGCCAGGATTTCCTGTAAGGAGCATTTTCTCCTTGATAGAACCGATGTTTGCCTCTACTCTGCTTTATCCTGTGAAAGTTAGAAACAATCTCGATTCTCAGCGGGTTCTGGGAAAGATAGCTGAGTCTTCAGGGGCTGCGGCTACTGGCTGTAATAGGGAAGGAGTGGTTCCCAGGAGCAACGAGGTCAAGGGAAGTCCTGACAATTTAACCATTTTAGTAAAGACCCTGGAAATAATTTGGGTAACATCATGTCATAGATGTCTAAAAACAGCCTCAGTTGTGTCATGTTTTCCATATTTCCATTTCTCATCCATGAGCATACATTTATTTATTTATTTGACAGAGTCTCACTGTGTCAATCCCGCACCCCCAGAGTGCAGTGGCATCAACCTAGCTCACCATCCTCCTGCCTCAGCCTCCAGAGTAGCTGGGACTGCAGGCACCCGCCACAACACCCCCCCCATTTTTCTATTATTTATTTATCTTATCTATTTAGTAGAGACGGTCTGGCCCTTGCTCAGGCTGGTCTTGAACTCCTGAGCTCAAGTAATCCACCTGTCTCAGCCTCCCAGAGTGCAGGGGTCACCCCGTGCGTCGCAGAGCGTCACTGGAGTACTAAGGTGGGGGAGACAGGCACCCCCAGAAGGCACCTTCTATTTCATTCTCTTCAATTTGGGAGCCTTCGAGGACAATACTCTCTGGCCATGAGCGCCATAGTGTCAGGCAAGCCGCTGACCCTGGGTAGCCATCCCCTTCCCAGGCCCCAGAGGAAAGGCAGAGGAGGGCCTCTGGGCCTTTCCCGTCGCGGGTGCCCCGAGCCCGGGAGCGCCGCCTGCGCGCAGCGGTGTGTGCTGCCCCCTGCCGGCGGAGGGCTGCCTTCTCGCCAGCGCGTCGTCAGACTTGAACGTTCCTAATGAAATCCTGAAATGGGAAGGATCAAGGGCTGGAAGGAATGCCCGCAACTGGGTGTCATTAATTCACATTTAAGTGTCCTACTTATGATAGCAAGAGAAAGAAAAGGAGAGAGGGAGGGTAAATAAGGAGGAAAGGAAGGGAAAGAGGAAGAATGGAAAGAAGGAAGGAAGGAGGCTTAATTTTTCCTGATAGTCAAGAACCAAAAGGGCTCTAAATAAACTGATACCTTGCTTCCACTTGGCTAGTTCTCCAAATTTGCACTTCAAAAATGAACTTCATATGTTTTGGCTCAGCACCTGTAGCTCAGTGGGTGGCTAGGGCATCAGCCAAATACACGGGAGCTGGCAGGTTCAAACCCAGCCCGCGCCGCCCAAACAATGACAACTACAACCAAAAAAATAGCCGGGCGTTGTGGCGGGCGCTTGGGTCCAGGGGGGTCCCAGCTACTGGGACACTGAGGCAAGAGAATCGCTTGAGCCCAGGAGTTGGAGGTTGCTGTGAGCTGAGCCAGGGCACTCCACCCAGGGGAACATATGAGACTCTGTCTCAAAAAAAAAAAAAAAAAGAAAGCATACTTTCTGATCATTGCTATTTATTACTCTTA
Source organism: Galago senegalensis (assembly GCA_963575145.1). Lineage (NCBI taxonomy): Eukaryota > Metazoa > Chordata > Mammalia > Primates > Galagidae > Galago > Galago senegalensis. The sequence goes on along the minus strand of CAUYTI010036917.1, from coordinate 565 downwards.
AATATTTATGTATTATGCAGCATTAATGTGTTAATAAGACACAGAAAAAGGAGTTTAAAGGGAAATTTGATGGCTGCGTGCATATCCACCACCTAGCTTAGAAAATAAACATTGCTGGCTCCCCACCTGTGGCTTAAGTGGTTAAGGCGCCAGCCACATACACCTAAGGTGGCAGGTTCGAAGCCAGCCCGGGCTTGACAAAACAACAATAACAGCTGCAACCAAAAAATAGTCGGCCGTTGTGGTGGGTGCCTGTGGTCCCAGCTACTTGGAAGGCTGAGGCAGGAGACTCGCTTGAGCCCAGGAGTTGGAGGTTGCTGTGAGCTGTGATGCCATGGCACTTTACCCAGGGAGGCAGCTTGAGGCTCTGTCTCAAAAAAAAAAAAAGAAAGAAAAGAAACATTGCTAACCAGTTAAATATCTGTGTCGGGCAGGGAGTGGTTGCTCACACCTGTGATCTTAGCACACCTGCAATCCTAGCACTTCTAGGAGGCCAAGGCGGGAGAATTGCTTGACCTCAGGAGTTCAAGACCAGCCTGAGCAAGAAGAAGACTCATCGCTACAA
>CAUYTI010036916.1:0-10363 GCA_963575145.1 Galago senegalensis | reverse complement strand
GGGCCCGGCTCGGGTGGCTGCCACCCCCCCCCCGCCCCCCCCCCCCCCCCCCCGTGTCTGACACCTCTGTGCTTCTTGCCAAAGCTAAAGCTGCCTCCCTGCACCTCTCATCCCCAGGCTTCTCCAGCTCCCTTCTCTGTTCCCATCTCTATCTGCTGTCCTTTTTCCCTGCTCCTTATTTCCTTGTTCTGGGCCTTTCTCACTCTCCTCATTTCTGTCACCCTATTACTTTGTCCCTCCTCTTTTGCCTCCCCTCTCTCACTTTTCTCCAACACCCACCCACCCCCACCCCCGGTTAATTCCCCCGTCCACTCAGTGTCCGTGACTGTTGTGTCTGTCTTGGTCTCTGCACTCCTGTGTCTGTAACACGGTTGCCCCATCCCTCTCTTTGTTGGAGCCGCCTTTCCCCCAGTCTCAGCTCTCAATTTTTCCTATCTCTGTCCCTGCGGTCTATTGGTTCACTCTCCTGCTTCTATCCCTTCTGTCTCCCAGACCCTGGGAAACTTAGCTGCGATGTCCAGGTCAAAGCCTTACTGGTTGCCCCCTGGGAGCCAAGAATGAGGGGTCACCACTTCACCCTACCCAGAAGGGGCTGGAGGGGGCAGTGAGGCTGTCTGGCCTGAAGGAGACGTCTGCTGTGGCCTGGTCACCCTCACCCCCAGGACCTGGGTTGCTGCCGCCCCCAGGCCAGGCCAAGTAAACACAGCAAACACAGTCGCCGGCAGCAGCCTGGATATTTATACCGAGGCCAGGCATCGGTCCAGTGCCCACCACAGTCCCTGCCCTGCCCTGCCCGCTGCCCTCCCCAAAGCCAGCCCCAAGCCAGCGTGGCACCAGCCGGCAAGGGGATGCACCACAGACATAGCCTCCACTTGGCACAGAGACCAATGGGTACTGGTCACTCAGATGCCAGTGGTTTCGCAGCTCACTGATGTCCCCCTCCCCCCGAAAACACCAGCATGCAATACAAACCAGCACTCACCGCTGCCCAGGAACACACACACACCCCTACTGAGAACTCAAAATGCCCTCAAAGGTGATGTGAACTGGAGACCGACACACTTGAGGTCTCCAGCTCACATGTGGGGACAAAAATGCAGACACCACCTGCTCAGACACACAGGCTGAGAACACCAACCCCTGAGATGGACACACAGACATATAACACACAGAAGTTTGTGAAAACCACAGCAAGCATGCTTAAGACACACCACGTAGACACATGCTCAGGATGCCAGTGATGTACACACTGATCACAAAATGTAACCCAGAAACAACTCACCTAGCTCATGTAAGAAACACTCCTCTTGGGAAAACATCACTCTCACAGACCCATAAACATATGCAATGACCCCCACATTTCAAGTCAGACTTGCATTAAGAATGCACAAATTGGGCAGCACCTGTGGCTCAGTGAATAGGGCACCAGCCCCATATATGGAGAGTGGCAGGTTCAAACCTGGCCCTGGCCAAACTGCAACAAAAAATAGCAGTGGGACCCTCTACTTGGGAGGCTGGGGCAAGAGAATTGCCTAAGCCCAATAGCTGGAGGTTGCTGTGAGCTGTGACGCTACAGCCCTCTACCCAGGGCAACAAAGTGAGACACAAGAAAGAAAGAAGGAAAAAAAAAGAATGCACAAATTTGCACCCAGAAGAACTGTGGAGATGCTGAGAAAAAAAAAATGCAATAACTCCCACATTTCAAGTCAAACTTGCATTAAGAATGAGCAAATTTGGCTCACTGCCTGTAGCTCAAGCGGCTAGGGCACCAGCCACATACACCAGCGCTGATGGGTTCGAATCCAACCTAGACCTTCCAAACAACAATGACAACTACAACCAAAAAAAAAAAAAAAAAAAAGCCGGGCGTTTGTTGCAGGCGCCTGAAGTCCCAGCTACTTGGGTGGCCCAGGCAAGAGAATCGCTTAAGCCCAGGAGTTGGAGGTTGCTGTGAGCTGTGATGTCACCGAACTTTACTGAGGGCGACAGCTTGAGGCTCATAGCAAAAAAGAAAGAATGCGCAAATTTGCATCCAGAACTGTGAAGATGCTGAGAAAAAAATTCAGACACGCAATATGTTCGACATACAGCAACACTGACTTGCAGAGGCAAACAGTGCCAGAATTCAGAATCCAAGAAAAACACACCAGCTTGTCCAGCAGAAATACAACATAGAAAGGCACACACCAACAATACAGCACAGCCGCGAGCACAAGAAGGTGAGCGCCTGCTGGGCGCACACACGTGCTGGGGACACTCGCGCTGACACCACCACCCCTACCAAACCCGGATGGAACTTGTGCCAGGACTGCTTGCAAACTTTTACACGCACTAAAAGAGGTCCGAACACATAAATTCAGGTTGGAAATACAAAACACTTAGGATGCCCAGAGATTTAGGGAGTAGGGGGCTTTCTCAGGTTTCCCTCCGTTTCCCTTCCCCTCCCTACCCTCCCCCACGTTAAATATCCCCGCCCCTACCCTCACCCCTTGTCTGGGGGACAGGGCAGGAAGGCCTGAGCTGGCCGCCCCCAGCCGCTTCCTGCCCTGAGGGGACCATACGGGAAGCCGGGGCTCCAGCCGGAACCCGGGCTCCCCCCACGACTTCCCGCCGTGGCCCTGGCTGCCTGCAGAGGCGGAGGCTGGGTGCGGGGCGCCCCGAACCCCCTGCCCTGGCCCTGCGGTCGACTGCGGGCGGGGGCAGACTTGTCCCGACTGGGCCGAACCGCTCATTGGGCTGGGGTGCCAAGGTGGCAGGACAGGGGCAGCGCGCACAGGCCGCTGGGGAAGGTGCTGAGCCCACAGTTTCCCCGCCCCGCCCTCCGCGGCCGTGCCAGCTCTGGGCAGCGCCCCCCTTCCCGGCAGGTGGGCGGGGTGTGTCACGAGGGCGTGGCTGGCCTGGGCCGACCGCACTGCCAGTGTGTGGCCAGTACTTGTCCTCAGGCCCAGGCAAGGCACGAGATGGGGACGGGCGTGTGCGGGCGGCGTCCGTGACCCTGGGGGTGTGTCTGCTCTGTCTGGGACCCTGGGTGTGACAGCGTGTCTGGGTGTGACGGGTCGTTGCAGTCTGTGAGGCCCTGTGGGACTCCCCAGGCTGGAGTGTGGGAGGGGATTTGAGATGTCAAACTGAGTGGTTACCACCTGGCAGTCTGTGATGTGTGGAGCCTCAGTGTGTGGTGTGTGTGGCCAGGACTGTGGCTGGTCTGACCATGTGAGTCCACACCACCTGTTTGTGACCATGACCCCATATAACTGTTGGTGAGGGGAGGGTCCATTTCCTGATGAGGTTCTGATGCTGTGTGTGTGTTTGTGCGTGACAGTGTCTGTCTGAATCAGTGTCTGGTGTGCAGTGGCTTTGACCATGACCCTATGGAATATATTTGTATGACTGTGTTTTGATGTGTTCCTTGTTGAAGTCCCTGCTCATGTTATGACCCAGTGAAACTCTAAGGATAGATCATGTATCTGTGATGGGATGACAATTTATTTGTATCTATATGTGGGCTATGACTGCTGTCAGTGACACTGTGTGTCACAGGAGTCTGTGTATCCCCTGGGAATGTGAAAGGTGAATGAGTTTATGTAGTTGTGGGACCAGCTCTGTATGAGTGTTTGTGCGCATGTACCGTATCTTGATGGGGCTGCAGTGATTAGTCCATGTCACCATGCCCTGGCTTGTGTCTCTGACTCTTGGGGCCAGGCCTCAGGGGTGTCTCTACAAAACTATTGGCATGTCCTTGCATAGTGAACTTCTCCAGACCTTGGGCAAGGGGAGTAACCCCATTTCTACCTCCAGTCTGAGCTGGGAAGGCCCCGTGATCCACTTACCCAGACTGAGTGCCCCAATAGTTCTCATGCCCACAGGCAGAGGACCTCAGCTTGAACACTGTCCTTCCTCTGAGGACAGTCACTGGGCAGAGAACCAAATCAAGGGGCCCCTGGGCCTGAGAATGGCAGGAGAGGCAGGGGGAAATGAAACCTGGGAGAAAGAGAGGAAACTGGCAGCCAGGGAAGCAGGAGAGAATTCACAAGTTAAGACTACAGCAGATGAGAAGAAATGGAGGTAGCAGAGGGAAACCCACTCTGGCTCAGGCCACTGTAATTTCTTGCCTTGATAACTGTTCTACCTGTAATCCACCCTCACCCTGACACTACCTTCTCTCAGCCATTAGCCAGAGGATGAAACTTCTCAGTACCTAGAGCAGTGGTTCTCAACCTTCCTAATACTGCAAACCTTTAATACAGTTCTTGTGGGTGGTGACCCACAGGTTGAGAACCACTGACCTAGAGGTTTATGGCCCTCCTCTGTTCAGAACCTAGCCATGGCTGTTGTCTCCCTCACAGTGCAAGCTCTTGTAGAGTCTCACACACCTCATATGATCTGGGAAGGAGTACTAATGGAAGAGTCACATAAATGGACCCTTAACTAAGCTGCCTGGGTTTGAATCCCCAGCTCTGCCACTTATTAGCTGTGTGAACATAACAAGTCACTTCTCTGTGCCTCAATATTCTCATGTGTAAATATTTACCAGACTGTAAATATTTTTGACTTTGCATATGCTCTCTACTCAGCTCTGCCACTATAGCACTAAAACAGCCATAGACAATACGGAAAAGGAATGAATGTGGCTGTATTACAATAAAACTTTATAAAAATGGGTAGTGAGCAGAATTGGCCCAAGAATGGTAGTTTGCCAACCCGTGCTCTACTAAGATTGTGGGGAGTATGCAGTGAGCTAGCAGAAACAACATACTACCTGGCAAGTAGAACTGTGATTACTCTCTGGCCTATAGGGATTGTAATCTGACTCAGGTCCTAACACCCTTCCTTGCTCATTCTCTTCCAATCACACTGGCCTCTTTCCTCAATGTAGAGCATACCCCAACTTCATCGTTACTTCCAAGTCTTTGTTTTTGTCCTCCTTTTACCAAGAACACTCTCCCCTAATAAGCCTCTCCTTCCCACCCCCTGCCTTCTTGGCTTCCTCCTTCTGTTACCACCCCTGAGAAGAAGCCCTCCCTCCCCAAAGCCATCTCTCTCATGCCATCTGCTTTCTTGTCTCCATGCCGCTTATCACTGAACTACTATTTTTTATTGTCTACCCCACACACAGACGAAGTAGGTTCCTGGTGGGCAAGAACTACTCCCTTCAGTTTCCTCATATTTAAAATGGGTGTTATCAAGGCCAGGCACAGTGAGACAGGAGTTCAAGACCAGCCTGAGCAAGAACGAGACCCTGTCTCTACTAAAAATAGACAAACTAGCCAGACATGATAGTACACACCTATAGACCAGCTACTCAGGAGACTGAGGCAGGAGGATAGCTTTAGCCCAAGAGTTTGAGGTTGTTATGAGATATGATAACACCACAGCATTCTAGCTTGGGTGACAGTGACACTTTGTCTAAAAAAAGGGGGGGTATCAGAGTCCTTATATCTCAGAATCTTGTTATGGTGATTACATGAGTTCATAAATACAAGGCACTTAGCACCATGCTCAGGTGCTCAATAAGTAGATTTAACTACTGTAGGGTTCACCACTGATCTCCTGCGCCTATGGGAGTCCTTGGAGCATAAGATGGACTCAGGGTTTCTGGGATATGAAGACAGAAAGAGGCAGAAGGAGAGAGAAAGGGTGGGAGTCAGTGGAATACCAGGGAGGGAGACCCCCATCAGGCGCCCAAAGACACAAAGAAACCCAGTAATCTCTCCACCTTTAATGGGCCCCCAGGTGGACTTGGGGGCGCAGGTGTCCTTAAATACAGCCCCCGTGGGGGCGGGGCAGGGGCGGGGCCGGGCCTGCCGGGCCGGGGCGGGGGCGGGGCCTCAGCTGCACTTGCAGGAGCGCACGATCATGTTGGACAGCTGCTCCACCTTAGGCTTGCGGCCCACGTAGTACACGATGGGCAGCGGTTCCAGCGCCTGCGGCACGCAGCATGGCGCCGCCGACGCGCCCGGGTTGTGCTGGTTGTAAAGGGCCAGGACCTGCGGGCGGCCAGGCGGGGGTGCGTCAGGGTCGGGCCAGGATTGCAGAGAAGGCTGCATCTCCACCCCGTGCTCCCACCCACCAGCCTCTGTTTCTCCCCATCTCCTTCTATCTTACCTTATTCTGTCTCTCCTCCACCTTTCTGATTTAGTTTACTTCTCAATCTATGTCTCTCCTCATTTTCAACCCAGGGCTTATGAATCTCAGTCTTTGCCTTTCTCCGTCTTCCTATCGCTGTCTGTGTCCTTCTGCCTCTTTGTCTCACCATTTCTCTCCATCTGCCTTTCTATTCTACAATCTCCCTGTCTCTCTCCTCTCCCCTTCCCCTTGACCCTGTTATTTCAGCTCTATTGGTCTTCCAAATCTCATCTCCCTCTGCTCAGAACCTGCCTCTAGCTTCCTGCCTCTCTCCCCATTTATTCATTCTCTTCTCCTCCCCATCTCTCCGCATCACTCCCCATCACTCCCCATCCTGCCAGCTCCTGATTTTTCCTCTTCCTTCTCTTCCTCAGTCCTCCCGCTGCAGCCATCTAGACCCACCTTGCTGTACTGTGTGTCCAGGCTCCAAATATAGGGACAGGGCCCCAGGCAGAAGTTGGCATGGTAGCCCTTGGGCTCATGGATCCACTTCCAGCCCAGGTCCTTTCGGAAGTCAATGTACAGCTGCCGCACGCAGCAGTTCTTCTCTGTGGAGCTGCAGGCAGGAGGACACGGGTCAGGAGCAGGTAGGGCTGCCACTGCAGGGGCAGGCCATGCCCTCTCCCTGGGTGAATGTGTCACTCTAGGTTGCCCCCCAGCTCTGTCTCCATCTGGGTCTCACTTTCAACCCCCGTGGTAACAACAATAATAATAACAGTAATGATACTAACATGAATTAAGCACTTCCTGTAGACAAGCCCCATGCTAAGGATGTTGTAGTAAACATTATCTAAGGCAATGTTAAGACAGCCTCTAAGAAGACAAATGACCGGCTCGGCGCTTATAGCTCAACTGGCTAAGGCGCCAGCCACGTACACCTAAGGTGGCAGGCTCGAATCCCCAGCCCGGACCTGCCAAACAACAATGACAGCTGCACAGCCGTTGTGGCGGGCGCCTGTGGTCCCAGCTACTTGGGAGGCTGAGGCAAGAGGCTTGCTTGAGCCCAGGAGTTGGTTGCTGTGAGCTGTAATGCCATGGCACTCTACCCAGGGGAACAGCTTGAGGCTCTGTCTCAAAAAAAAAAAAAAGAAGACAAATGACCATCCACAGAATAGAGGCTGGCACACCCACACATGGAGACATAAAAATAATGCAGCTCCATGTATACAGATATGTTCTGTCTGTGTAACAGTTGTTTACTGAACTACTACTGTATGCTGACCTGGGTATCTACTGGAGACAGAGTACAAAGAACTGGACAAAAATCCCTGCCATCCAGGGCCATATGTTATACACTGTCCATGGCACTTCTCTGCTTTCTACATGGCTCCATCTCACTCACGGCAAATGCCCAAGTCCACACCACAAGCCATGGGGTACTACCGGATCTGGCTGATCTCAACTTCCTCATGCTCTCACCGCTGTTCTACCACAGGGCCTTTGCACTTGCTATTTCTGCTGCCTGGTTTGCTAATCCCACAGATATCCACTCTGGCTTGTTCTTTTATTTCATTTGCAACTTGGCTCAAATATCCTTCATGCAGAGAGCCTTAACTCCTAAAACAGCACCTGGCACTCAGGAGAAACTCAATAAATATCAGTTGCACAAATGAATGTCACCCCTGGGCGCCGCCTGTGGCTCAGTGAGTAGGGCGCCGGTCCCATATACCGAGGGTGGCAGGTTCAAACCTAGCTCCCATCAAACTACAACAAAGAAATAGCTGAGCGTTGTGGCAGGCACCTGTAGTCCCAGCTACTTGGGAGGCTGAGGCAAGAGAATAATCGACTATGCCCAGGAGCTGGAGGCTGCTGTGAGCTGTGATGCCATGGCACTCTACCAAGGGCAATAAAGTGAGACTGTCCCTAAAAGCAACAAAAAAAATGAATGTCACCTCCTCAGAGATACCTTTCTGGGCCACCCTTTCCAAAGTATCAATCCAAATGACTATTAATTCTATTCAGTGCAATATGGTATTGCAGTTATGCAAGAAAATGTAAAAATGAAGGGCATTTGAAGAAAGGTAGCACGTTGTTAACAGTTGAGGCTGGATGAAAATTCATGGGCATTCATCACATATTCTCTGTCACTTTTGTATGCATTTGAAATTTCCCATAATAAAACAATTTAAATCTGAAGAGGAAAAATAAGAATTCCCAATATATATTTCTTTCTTTCTTTTGGAGACAGAGTCTCACTCTGTTGCCCTGGGTAGAGTGCCCCAGCATCATAGCTCACAGCAACCTCAAGCTCTTGGGATCAAGTGATCCTCTTGCCTCACCCTCCCCAGTAGCTGGGACCACAGGTACCACAACGCCTGGCTATTTTTAAAGATAGGGTCTTACTCTTGTTCAGGCTGGTCTCCAACTCCTGAGCTCAAGCAATCTACCTGCCTCAGCCTCCCAAAGTGCTGGGATTACAGGTATGAGCCACCACACCCAGTTATAATACATATTTCTTTCTGGCCCCTTCCTCTGATTTATTTTCCTTCGTAGAACTGTTATTTTATTATATTATTTGTCTTCTTCTGAGGGTAGCAGTATTTATCCATTTTATCCCCTAATGTTGCAATCCCCATCCCCCAGGCCATGGACTACCACAGGTCTGTAGCCTGTTAGAACCAGGCTACAGTATCACTGCCTGAGCTCCACCTACTATCTTATCCCCTCTCTACCCCTAGTTCATGGAAAAATTATCTTGCATGAAACCAGTCCCTGGTAACTAAAAAAGTTGGGAAGGGTGGGGATTGCTGTCCTAATCTATCCCCAGTGCCTGGCACACACCATAGACCCAGCAAATGTTGGATGTATAAATAAATTAATTAGTAACACATTTATTTTATTTTATTATTTATTTTGAGACAGAGTCTCACTCTGTCACCCTAGGTAGAGTACCAAGGCATCATCATAGCTCATAGCACCCTCCATCTCAGTCTCTTGGCCTCAAGAGATCCTCTTGTCTTGGCCTCCCAAGTAGGTGGGACTATAGGCACTCACCACAACACCAGGCTAGTTTTTCTATTTTTAGTAGAGATGGGGTCTTGCTCTTGCTCAGGCTGGTCTCTGAACTCTTGAGCTCAGGTGAATGACCTGCCTCAGCCTCCCAGAATGCTAAGATTATAGGCTTGAGCCATCATACTCAGAATAATATATTATGTTTTTAAAATTCAAGTTGGAGGCTGGGCACGGTGCCTCATGCCTGTAATCCCATCACTCTGTGAAGCTGAGGCAGGTAGATCAGCTAAGCTCAGGAATATGAGACCAGGTTGAGGAAAAGTGAGACTCTGTCTCTAAAAAATAGTCAGGCATTATGGCAGGTGCCTGTAGTCCCAGCTACTGGAGAGACTGAGGCAAGGGGATCACTTGAGCCCAAGAGTTTGACATTGCTGTGAGCTATGATGAGGGCAACAAAGTGAGAGCCAGTCTCCAAAAAATAAAAATAGGCTCGGCGCCTGTGGCTCAAGTGGCTAAGGTGTCAGCCACATACACCTAAGGTGGCGGGTTCAAATTCAACCTGGGCCTGCCAAAACAACAATGACGGCTGCAACCAAAAAAATAGCAGGGTGTCGTGGTGGGCGCCTGTGGTGTCAGCTGCTTGGGAGGCTGAGGCAGGAGACTCACTTGAGCCCAGGAGTTGGAGGTTGCTGTGAGCTGTGATGCCATGGCACTCTACCCAGGGGGATAGCTTGAGGCTCTGTCTCAAAAAAATAAAATAAAAAAATAAAAGTAAATTAATGAATTAATTAAATTAAATTAAGTTCAAGTTGGAGATAGTGATATCTAAGACTCTACCATTCTGGACTCAGGATCTCTTCCCATGCTTGAATCCAAAGGCCAGACTTCTCTCCCCAGCGCCCAGACTTCTGCTTGTTGGAAAGGAAGTGGGGAATTTCACGTGCTCCACTGTGGGGCCATGGCTGAGATGGCTGAGCCAGGGAGCTTAGCTAAAAAGGTTGACTCATAGGAAGCTGAGAGCACTTCATATTCCATGTTCATGGCAAGTGAAAGAAACATTATACAAAGGTGCAGGTCTAAGTATAGTCCAAATTCTGTTATGTGGACAAGGATTGGAAGAAAATATACTAAAATATTAATAGTGACTTTTCTTTTTTTTTTTTTTTTTTTTTTGAGACAGAGCCTCAAGCTGTCCCCCTGGGTAGAGTGCAGTGGCATTACAGCTCACAGCAACCTCCAACTCCTGGGCTCAAGCGAGTCTCTTGCCTCCGCCTCCCAAGTAGCTGGG
>CAUYTI010036914.1:0-13918 GCA_963575145.1 Galago senegalensis | reverse complement strand
CCGCAGGTCACAGATGGTGCCCTTTCAGCTGCTGCCCCGAGATTCTCTGGCTGACACCGCAGTTCTGGGGTACACTTCCAATCCAGCAATTCACCTCCTTGCTGCTCGCCCTGCACTGCCTATCCGCACAAGGACTCCACGCAGAAGAGATCCAACAAGCCCACTCTCACCTGAAACCACCAGGAGAGTTGACTCAGGGATGCATCTCCTCCGCCATCTTGCTCTGCCTCTGCTAGTTCTTTCTTATAAACACCACAGCGTTTGGCACCGGGCAGTCGCTACCAAAGAATACTTGGATGAGTCCCACACCTGACTCTCTCAACACTCCTGGTGAGGTACCATTAATACGTATGACCTTCTATCGCAGGTAAGGCAATGTAACAGCAGCCATGCCACTGCATGCACCACCACATTAAGACTAGAATTTTCCCTCTGCTGCAGCATGCAAGACGCAGTATGATTCGCATCCAAGTCCTGATCTCCCCTTGCAAACCATTTGCATCCATACAGCACTCCTTGCCCAGAGCACCTGAGTACTCACCTTCCTTTCTGCTTGAGTGCATCCAGACAGAACTCCTGCCGAACGGAACGCAGTCCTCACTTCGCCTGTCTGTTATGTGCAGTCAGACAGTACTCAGTGGATACCAGTCCTCACCATGCCATTCTTCCATGTGCCTCCACACAGCACTTTATGGACCTCAGTTCTCACCTCACCTTTCTGCCTTTTGCATACAGACAGCATTCAGTGGACTGCAGTCTTCGCCTCACCTTCCTGCTAGTGTACAGCACTTCTCTCTAGAGTTCCTACATCCTCAACTGTCCTGTCTGCAATGTGAATCTAGATAACCCTCCTCTCCCAGTGCATGGGAGGACTCTGTTGCTGTAGCAGATTAGAGCTGTCAGGATGCACATAGTAGAAAGGAGAGGTGAGGATTGGGGTCCTCTCCCAGAGGAGTTCTGTCTTGATGCACACTGCCAGAAAGGAATCGTGAGGACTCGAGTGTGATGGGAAGTAGTGTGGTCTGGATGTACACTAGGATAGAGTGGAGATGAGGACTCAGGTACTCTGCCAGAGCAATGCTCTCTTGCACACTAGCAGAAGGGAAAGGGGAGCACAAAGGAAGCCAATGGCCATTCATCTATGTGCATGTTGTCAGTGAGATAAGCAGTTTGGCACTGCGTATATCTTGCAAATTTTTGAAGGTTTGCTAGAATTCTGACGTGAAGCGATCTGGTCCTGGGCTTTTCTTATTTAGGGAGATTTTGTATAGTTGATGCTATTTTAGAAGTTGATATAAGACTGTTCAACATTTCCACTTCATTCTGGCTGTCTTGGGGCATGTTGTGCTTCCAAGTATGATTTGATTTCCTTCAGATTTTCATATTTCTGAGAATAAATTTTCTTGTAATATTAATAAAGGATTTTTAAAAATTTCTAAGGTGTCTGTTGTTATTTCATCTTTACTGTTTCTATTGATAAGATTAGACATTTTACTCTTTTTTTCCTTAGTTAGGTTGGCCAAAGGTTTATTTTATTGATCTTTTCAAGATACCAACTTTTTGATTCACTGATCTGTTTTATAATTCTTTTGTATTCAATTTTATTTAATTCTGCTCTAATTTTGGTTCTTTTCTTCAGTTGTATTTGGGATTGGAATGTTCTTCCTTTTCCAGTTACTTGAGATGTCCCATTAAGTTGTTTACTTCCTCTTTTTCTGTTTTCTTGAGGAAGGCTCAGATTGCTATAAATTTCCCTCTTAGGACTGCCTTTTCAGTGTCCCAGAAGTTCTGGTAACTCATGTCTTCATTATCATTTTGTTTAAAAAATTTGGTAATTTTTTTCTTGATCTCATCTCTGAACAATGCTGGTAATTCAGCATAACATTTAGCTTCCATGTTTTTGTATGAGACTGCAGATTCCTGTTACTGAGTTCAACTTTTATTCCATGATGGTCTGAGAAGATGCATGGAATAATTTCTATTCTTTTAAATTTACTAAGGTTAGACTTATGACCTAAGATGTGGTCGATTTTGGAGTATGTTCCATGGACTGATGAGAAAAATGTGTATGCAGTTTTATTAGCATGAAATGTTCTGTGGATGTCTGTTAGATCCAAAAGTTGAATAGTTAATTTTAAATCTAAAATTTCTTTGCTAAGCTTCTTTTTGGAGGATCTGTCCAACACTGCCAAAGGAATATTAAAATCTCCGACTATGATGGACCTGGGAGAGATCAAATTTCTCATGCCTGTTAGAGTATCTCTTATAAATTGAGGTGCATTCTGGTTGGGTGCATAGATATTGATAATTGAGATCTCATCATATGGAGTATTACCCTTAACACATATAAAATGGCCATCCTTGTCCTTGCTTACTTTTATTGGTTTAAACCCTATTGTATCTGTGAATAAAATGGCAACACCTGCTTTTTTCTCCTTTCCATTAGTCTGGAATATAGATGACCATCCCTTCACCCTGAGTCTATACTTATTTTTTAAAGTAAGATGCAATTCTTGAATACAACAGATGTCCGATCTGAGTTTCTTTATCTAATCAGCCAATCTGTGCCTCTTTAGAGGACAATTTAAGCCATTCACATTGATTGAAATTATTGATATGCCTGGTGAGATATTGGGCATCGAATTGTTTGAAAGTCCAGTAGACATTTTTGATCCTTTCACCACTGTGGAAGTTGGAATTTGATCAAAAGTTTTTGAGTGAGTTTATTTTTGTGGTGGAGGATGGCTCTGGTCATTATGGAGGATAGGTTTGAGAATTTTCTGCAGAGCTGGTTTAGTTATGGCAAATTTCTAAAACATGTGAATGTTGTTAAAGTATTTAATTTCTCCATCATAGATGAAACTCAGTTTAGCTGGATACAGGATCCTGGGTTGAAAGTTATTTTGCTTTAGGAGATTCAAAGTCAATGACCATCCTCTTCTAGCCTGAAAAGTTCAGCAGAGAGATCTGCAGTCGTTCTAATACTCTTCCCCTTATAGGTTATGGTTTTCTTATCTAACTGCTTTCAGAATTTTATCTTTCATCTTAACTTTAGTGAAGTTAATTATGATGTGCCTAGGGGATGTCTTGTTCGGGTTGAATCCTGCTGGGGTTCTGAAACTGTTATCTGAATTTGAGAATCTCTTGGCATGTCTGGAAAGTTCTCTTTCATAATTTCATGAAGAAGAGCCTCAGTGTTTTTTGAAGGAACTTCATCACCTTCAGGGATTCCTATAAGGTGAATATTAGTTTTCTCCGAATTATCTCAGAGCTATCTGAGAGAAATATCCATTTTTGCTCTCCATTTCTCTTCATCTTTGAGAGTGTGGGCATGTTCAAAAGCTGTCTTTAATGTCAGCGATCTGAGGAATTCTACCATATGTTTCAGATCTTTGAGGGCTGCTAAGTCTTGCTCAATGGTCCACAATCTTTTCTATTTATCTTTGAAATTGTTGAATTTTTGAGACATTTTTTGAATAATTTCTTGAAATTCTAATTCCCTCCTATCTTCCATTCTGTTAATCTTATGTGCTATCCAAATTCTGAACTCAATTTCTAACATCTCAGCCATGTGTTTATGGATGGGATCTTGAACTGAATCTGCCCCATTTTTACTTGGGGGAGTTTATGTACTCTATTTATTCATGTTGCCTGCATTTTTCTACTGATTCCACCCCATGCTGAACTTACACCGTTTGGAATCTATCCCAGAACTGTTACTTCAGTGTCCACCACCAGAGAAGATGCTGGCTTTTTCTGGATGTCCAGAGAGATAGGGTGTGCCTGTCCAGAAAAGCCTCAGGGGTGTGAGCCTTATTGTTCCCACTGCAGCAAGTGCTGTTCTTCACCTTGGGGGACTGATGCTCTAGTATGGTTCCCTCTCAACTGACCATCCTCTCGCAGTTCATGTGCATCCTGGGCCCAGTGAGGGTGGCAGGAGCAGTAAGGAATCTGCCTGCCACCAGGGGAACACAGGGCTCAAGCAAGCAGCAGGTTTTAGGCTGCCTGGAGCATGGGGAGGGTGGCAGGAACAGCGGGGAAGCTGCCTGCCACCGGTGGGAGAGCAGTGAAGACGTGCATTTATCTGTCTCTTCTCTCAGCTCAGTTCTCCTCCTTCAGCTTTGTTGCATTCTTTCTGGCTGTTATCTCTCACTCTGGACTGGAGTTTTCGTTGAAAACTAGGTCCAGTCTGACCTCATCCCCTGTTCCCCCATATTCTTGTTGAATGTGAAAATTGGAGTTAGGGAAAAAGCCAACCCAAAGATTTAGCAAAGTACAAAACACATTGATAATAGGCAAAATGCCTATATGCTTCTGGCCAAAAAAGCCGCTTGAGAGAGAGCAGTGAAAAGACTTTGTGCAGGCATACTTAAGAAACTGAGGCAAAATCTCATGTAGCCAGGTTAGTTACGGGCCTAACATGAACAAGGTTTTGGCTGGAATAGCATTTCCAAACTGTGTTAAGGAATTAAGGTTGACTTTATAAGGCCTATGAGAAAGCCCTCTGGAACACTGGCCAGATACCCATCAGTAACCTTTCCTGATCTGTGGTAAGTGACGAAGGTCACTTGCTCACAGGTCTGGGAATGGTAATGTCATAGAAGTATCTAATAGCACAGATGAAACTTGGGCTCATGAAAGGCTTTTGAGAAGTCCAGCCTGAGAATTTCTTATAGAAGACTCCAGCAAACCCCTCTACCCTGACTTAAAGCCTACATGGGAGCAGAGGTTTGCACAGAAACTCCTATATGCCCAAGAAATTTCTCTATGCTTGGCTTAAAGATTCAAAGTAACTGCCTCCAAATGGCATGGTCAGTAGAACAGACATTCAAATCATCTCTTTCCCCCGTAGCCTTAGGCTTCATCAGATAAGATCAAAGAAAGTAATAACTGACAACATATTCTTCATTAAGTTATGTTAAACCGGGTTATATTGAAAGGATTATGCTTAAAGATGTATGTTGGGTGGATTATTAGATTAGCAGGGAGGAGCTTCTTACAGGGCGAGTGGTCATAAGCTGTTTAAATGGATCAATGAGGTCATTGCTGCATTATGCTCATGTAGAAAATTCCCTATATAAGCCAACTACAAATAAAGAAGCTCACCATTTTCCCTGAGTGAGCAGATGGTCATCTTTATTTAAAACACAATTTCAATAAGCGTGCTTATTCTTCTTGACATCACTTTTCTGTGAGACCCTTACTGTAACGCATTGACACCAAATGAACAAATAAACAGACATAAATGCTACCAGACACACAAATACACAGATGCACAGACAATCCTAAATAAGTAAACAAACAGACAAAAAAGTACCAAAAAAATGGTAATTATAAAATAAAAAAAAGAAAAGAGACAAAGAAAAAAACTCTATTAGACTGCTGTATGCACTCTCAGCAACTGGTCTGTAGCAAGCCATGTTATGGTGATGCCAGTTTTGGAGTTTCACAATATGTCTGCTTCCTGACTGGCCACTCAGCCTCGGCTGTCCTGTTCCAGATGACACCCCTATCTGCCCTCCAAATTTGGTACAAGAGTCCACACTTCACCAGATTATTCACGCAACTCATAGTTTCCCTTCGAACTAGAAATTGTAATCTTCCTTGGGGAAAGGGCTGGTTGCCACTGATGCCCGCAGATTCAGCGTGGAGCACAAAAGTTTCCAGTCTCTGTGAGGAAGGGGCCGGTTGCCACTGGAGCACAATAGAGTCCTCAGCCTCTGTGAGGGAGAGGCCAGCCACTGCCGATGCCCATGGACTCAACACGGAGCACAAAAGACTTTTCTGTCTCCATATGGGAGGCGTTGGTTGCTGCTGTCACTCGCTGTGTCAGTGTGGCACGACAAAGACTTTTCTAAAATTACAAAGTGTGTCTGTTTCCTAAGTGGGGTCCTTTCTTCTCACTTTTCTGTCCAGCCACCTTGACCCCTGACTCTCCAAATGGGGTCAAAACAGCTCCCCTTTCTGGTCCCCGAATTCCGCATGGGAGTCCATGCCTCACTACACTCTCTGCAAAACACCCAAACTCCCCACTAATTGGGAACAGCAGTCCTCCCTGGGGGAGGGGTTTGTTGCTGCTGTCTCAGGCCACTGGCCACTGGCCACAGAAACTGGTGCTGCTTCAGCTGTGGCGCCAAGTTTTCTCTGGCAGATACTACAGTTTAGGGTCACAATTCCAGTCCAGGAATCTGCCTCTTTGCTGCACAGCCTATGTTGCCTGTCTTTGCCAACACTCCACACAGGGAAGGATCCAGCACCCCTACTCTCACCCGAAACCGTGAGGAGAGTTGATCAAAACATTCATCCCCTCTGCCATCTTGCTCTGCCTCCGTGGGGTCAGTGTTAGCTGCTCAGTATTCACAGGGTCAGTGTGATCAGCTCCTGACTGACAGGGTCAGTGTGAGACACTCCTGACTTGCGGGGTCATTGTGAACAGCTCTTGAATCATTGTGTCAGTGTGAGCTGCTAGTGACTCACATGGTTAGTGTGAGCTGTTCCTTACTAATGGGGTCAGCGTGAGCTGCTCAGGGCTTGTGGGCACACTAGCAGAAAGGAGTCATGAGAACTCCAGTGCAATGGGAAGGAGTATTGTCCAGCTGCACAGACTGAGGACTCGGTTACTCTGGGAGAGGAATGCTCTCTTGCCCACTAGCAGAAGAGAGAGGGGAGGACAACGTCAGCCAAATGGCCATTCAGCTATGTGCATAGCTGTCAGTGAGATGAGCAGTTTGCCATTGCATATATCTGGTAGTATCTCGCTGAGACAAAGCACAGTTTCTTTTCATCAATGAGGCCATTTAGAGGTAACCATGAATGCCTTTTCCAAAATTGCAGAATACCTTGTTTCCCAGAAGGTTCATCTGCACTTCGTGATCATTGTCATTGTGAACAGCTCCTGAATCACAGGGTTACTCATGATGTGTGAGTGTGAGCTGCTCCTAACTCTCAGCATCAGCATGAGTGGCAACTTACTCACAGGGTCAATGTGAGATGCTCCTGACATGTAGGGTGAGCATGAGCTGGTCCTGACTCACGGGATCAGTTTGAGCTGCTCCTGACTCACAGGTTCAGCATCAGGTGCTCCTGACTTGTGGTGTTAGTGTGCTGCCTGACTTGCTGAGTCTGGGTGAACTACTCCTGACTTGTGGAGTCAGCGTGTGTTGCTCCTGACTTGACACATCAGTGTGAGGTGCTCTTGACTCATGGGTTCAGCGTATGCTGCTTCTGATTTAAGGGGTCGTTGTGAGCTGCCCCTAACTCATGGGGTCAGTGTGAGTGGCAACTCACTTGCAGGGTCAGTGTGAGTGACTACAGACTCACTGGGTCAGAAAGAACTGCTCCTGACATGTGAAGTGAGCATGAGCAGGGGGTCATTGAGAGGGGCTCCTGACTCACATGGTCAGTGTTCAAGACTCCTGACTTGCATGGTCAGGGTGACCTGCTCCTGACTTGCAGAGTTAGCACGAGTTGCTCCTGGCTCATGTCATCAGTGTAGGGTGCTCCTGACTACCAGGGTTAGCATGAGCCACTGCTGACTTCTGGGATTGATATGAGAAGCTCCTTACTCATGAGGTCAGTGTAAGTGGCTCCTGACGCACAAGGTCAGCATAAGCTCGTCCTGACTCACGGCATCAGTGTAGGCTGTTCCTGACTCACAGGGTCAGTGTGAGAAACTCCAGACTGACTGGTCAATGTGAGCTGCTCCTGACTCATGGGGTTGTTGTGAGAGGCTCCTGACTTGCGTGGTAAGTGTAAGTGGCTCCTGACTCACAGGGTTACATGAGCTGATCCTGACACGCAGAGTCAGCATGAGCTCCTCCTGACTCATCTTGTCAGTGTGAGTTGATCCTCTTGGTGTTATTGTGTGCTGCTCTTACCTCACTGGGTCTGTGTGATCTCTTGCTGACTCAGAGGGTCAGTGTGAGCTACTCTTGCCCCAAGAGGTCAGTGTCAGCGGTTCCTGAATAGCGGGCTCAGTGTGATTTGCTCCTGACCTTGGGGTCAGCATGAGTTTCTCCTGACTCTCTGGGTCAGCATGAGTTGCTCCTGACTCACGGGGGCAGCGTGAATGAGTCCTGACTCATGGCATCTGCGTGAGCTGCTCCTGACTTATGGAGTCAGCATGAATTGCTCCTGACTGGCAGCATCAGTGTGAGCAGCTCCTGACTCATGGGGTGAGCGTGAGCAGCTACTGTTTCATGGGGTCCCTGTGAGGGGCTTCTGACTTGTGGAGTCAGTATTAGCTGCTTTGTACTCGTTGAGTCAGTGTGATTGGCTTCAGAATCACAGGGTCAGTGTGAGCTGCTCCTGACTCGTGGGGTCAGTTTGAGAGACTCCTGATTTGAGGAGTCAGTGTGAGTGGCTCCTGACTCATGGGGTCAGTGTGAGTGGCTCCTGACACACAGGGTCAACATGACTTATTCCTGGCTTGCAGGGAGAGTGTGATTGGTTCCTGACTCACAGGGTCAGAGTGAGGTGCTTCTGACACATGGGGTCAACATGAAGTATTCCTGGCTTGTGGGGAGAGTGTGAGCATCTCCTGACTTGCAGGGTCAGAGTGAGCTGCTCCTGACTAGTGAGGTCAGTGCAAGGGACTCATAGCTTGCGGGGAGAGTGTGAGTGGCTTCTGACTCACAGTGTCAGCTTGAGCTGTCTCACAGGGTTCAGCATGAGCTGTTCCTGACTCACGAGGTCAATGTGAGCTGTTCTTTACTCCTGGTGTCAGTGTGAGTTGCTCCTGACTCATGAGGTCAGGGTGAGCTCCTCCTGACTCAAAGGGTCAGCGTGAGCTTGTCATTATTTGAGAGGTCATTGTGAGCTGCTCCTGAATCACAGGGTCAGGGTGAGCTGTTCCTGACTTGCAGGGTAAGTGTGAGCTGCTCCTGACATAGAGGGTCAACATGAGCTACTCCTGACTTGTGAAGTCAGTGTGAGAAGTTCCTGATTCACGGTGTCAGTGTGAGGTACTCCTAACTCTTGGCATCACTGTGAGTGGCCACTGACTCACTGGGTCAGCATGGGCTTCTCCTGACATGTGCTGGGCATGAGCTGGTCTGACTCATGGGGTCAGCTTGAGCTACTCCTGACTCGCAGGTTCAGCATTTTCTGCTCCTGACTCATTGGATTAGTGTTAGCTTCTGTGTACACACAGGGTCAGTGTGATTGGCTCATGACTCGCGGGGTCAGTGTGAGCCACTCCTGACATGAGGTCAGTGTGTGAATCTCCTGAATTGCGGGGTCATTGTGAATGGCTCCTGACTCACATGTTCAGTTTGAGTGGCTCCTGACTTTTGGGGTAAGTGTGAGCATCTCCTGCCTTGCGGGATAAGTGTGAACTGCACATGACTCACAGGGTCAGCATGAGCTGGTCCTGACTTGTGGAGTAAGCCTGAAGTCCTCTTGGCTCGCAGCATCAGTGTGAGCTGCTACTGACTCACAGGGTCAGCATGAGCTGTGAGTCAGTGTCCATGTGAGAGACTCCTGACTCATAAGTTGCTCTTGCCTTAAGAGGTCAGAGGTGAGCTGCTCATGACTCGTGGGGTCAGTATGAGCTGCTTCTGACCTATGGGGTCAGCATGAGTTTCTCCTGACTCCCTGGGTCAGCATGAGTTGCTCCTGACTCGCAGGGAAGTCTGAATGGGTCTTGACTCACAGCATCTGCATGAGGTACTCCTGACTCATGGAGTCAATGTGAATTGCCCCTGACTGGCGGCATCCGTGTGAGCAGCTCCTGACTTCTGGGGTGAATGTGAGCGGCTCCTGTTTCACAGAGTCCCAGTGAATGGCTCCTGATTCGTGGGGTCAGTGATAGCTGCTCTGTACTCATGGGATCAGTGTGAGATACTCCTGACTCATGGGGTCATTGTGAATGGCTCCTGAATCAGGGGGGTCAGAGTGAGCTGCTAGTGAGTCACATGGTTACTCATGGGGTCAGCATGAGCCGCTCTTGGCTCATGGGGTTAGTGTGAGAGACTCCTGACTTGTGAGGTCAGTATAAGAGGCTCTTGACTCATAGGGTCAGCATGAACTGGTCTTCACTCATGGAGCTCCTCCCAACTCACGTGGTCAGTGTGAATTGATACTCACTCTTGTTGTTATCGCGTGCTGTTCTTAACCAATGGTGTCCTCCTGCTGACTCACTGGGTCAGAAAGCACTATTCCTGACACATTGGGTAAGCATGAGCTGGGGGTCAATGAGAGAAGCTCCTGACTGGCAGAGTCATTGTGCATGGTGCCAGTTTCACCGGCTGCTGCTTCTCACTCAGAGGTTCAGCATGAACTGTGTCTGACTCATTATATCAGTGTGAAGGAATTATGCCTTGCAGCATCAGTGTAAGCTGTTTCTGTCTTGTAAGTTCAGCCTGAGCTGCTCCTTACTCGTGTGGTCACACTGAGCTGCTCCTGATGTGCAGGTTCAGCATTAGCTGCTCCTGAGTCATGTAGTCAATATGAGAGACTCCTGACTTGTGGGGCCTGGTGAGTTGCTCCTGACTCATGGAGTCAGCGTGAGTTGCTCCTGGTTCATGGCATCAGTGTGAGTTGCTCCTGAATCACGGGGTCAGCATGGGCTGCTCCTGATTCACAAGATCAGTGTGAGCATCTCCTGACTCATGGGGCCAGCATGAGCAGCTCCTCACTCATGGGGTAAGTGTGAGGGGCTCCTGACTCACAGGGTCAGCATGAGCTGGTCCTAACTTGCAGAGTCAGTGTGAGCTCCTCCCGACTCCTGTGGTCAGTGTGAGTTGATCCTCACTCTTGGTGTTATCATGTGCTGCTCTTGACTCATGGGGTCAGTGTGTCCTGCTGACTCAGAGGGTCAGCATGAGCTGCTCTTGCCTTAATAGGTCAGTGTGAGCTGCTCCTGAATTGTGGGGTTAGTGTAAGCTGCTCCTGATTCAATGAGTCAGTGTCAGTGGTTCCTGAATCATGGGATCAGTGTAAGCTGCTCCTGACCTACAGGATCAGTGTGAGTTTCTCCTGACTCTCAAGGTCAACATGAGTTGCTCCTGACTCACAGGGTCACTTTGAGTGGCTTCTGACTCATGGCATCTGTGTGAGCTGCTCCTGACTTGTGGAGTCAGCGTGAATTGCTCCTGACTTGCAGGATCTTTTGAGCTGCTCCTGACTCATGGGGTCAGTGTGAGTGGCTCCTGATTAGTGGGGTGAGTGTAAGAGGCTGCTGTTTCACAGGGTTCCTGTGAGTGGCTCCTGACTCATGTGGTCAGCGTTAGCTGCTCTGTATTTGGGGATCACTGTGAGTGCCTCTTGACTTGTGGGGTCACTGAGAGCTGCTCCTGAATCGCAGGGTCAGTGTGTAAGACTTCCTGAATTGTGGGTCAGTATGTTTTACCCTTTGTACCAATGTGTAGGTGACCATATATTGATTTCATAGTAGTATTGAGTACATCATATACTTTTTTTTTCATTCTTGAGATATGTTACTAAGAAGAATATATTCTAGTTCCATCCAAGTAAACATAAAAGATGTGAAGTCTCCATATTTTTTATGGCTGCATAGTATTCCATGGTGTACATATATGACAATTTGTTAATCCATGGAAACTTGGGCTGTTTCTATGTCTTGACAATTATTAATTGGGCTGCAATAAACATTCAGATGCAAATGTCTTTTCTGTTAAATGATTTTTTGATCATCTGGGTATATACCTAGTAAGGGAACTGCAAGATTGAATGGCAGATCTACTTTTAGTTCCTTGAGTATTCTCAAAACTTCTTTCTAAAAATGCTGTATTAGTTTGCATTCCAACCAGCAGTGTAGAGGTGTTCTCTTTCCACATCTATGCCAACATCGGGCTCACACTGACCCCAAGGGTCAGGATCACTTCACAGTGACAATGTGAGTCAGGAGCTGCTCAAAGGGACCGTACAGGTCAGCTGCCTATCACACTGTCCCCACAAATCCCAAAAGTTTTGGAATTTTGCAACGTGGGTTAATGTTACTGGAGTTAGATGATATCTAAAAGTGATTTTGATTTGCATTTCTCTGATGATTACAGATGACAAACATTTTTTCATGTATTTGTAGGTAATGTTCCTGTCTTCTTCATATAAACATATGCTCAAGTCTCCTGCCCACAAAGAAATGGGGTTATTTGTTCTTTTCTTTTCTTTCTTTGGAGTTCTTTGGCCAGGGCTGGGATTAAACCTGCCACCCTCGACATATGGGGCTGGCACCGTACTCCTTGAGCCACAGGCACCACCCTATTTGTGCTTTTCTTATTGATTCATTTGAGTTCTCTATGAATTCTAGTTATCAGACCTTTGTCAGAAGCATAACCTGTGAAAGTTTTCTTCCATTCTGAAGGCTGGGGGTTTCCTTTACTTACTGTGTTCTGGGCTGTGCAGAACCCTTTTATTTATTTTATTTTATTATTATTATTTTATTAAATGATAGCTGTGTACATTAATGCAATCATGGGGTACAATGTGGTGTTTTCATATACAGTTTGAAATATTTTCATTAAACTGGTTAACATAGCCTTTAAATCATTTTCTTAGTTACTGTGTTAAGACGTTTATATTCTACTTTTAGAAAGATTCACTTATACCCTTGTAAGATAAACCATAGAGGTGATCCCTGCAATCACCCTCCAACCCACACACCTCCCACCCCTCCCCTCCCCTTCCCCCCCAATATTCTTAGGCCATAATTAGGTTATAGTTTTTATATGAAAGTTATAAATTACGTTCATAATAGGGCTGTGTACATTGGATACTTTTTCTTCCATTCTTGTGATACTTTGCTAAGAAGAACATTTTCCAACTCCATCCATGTAAACATGAAGGAAGTAAAGTCTCCATCTTTCTTTAGGTCTGCATAGTATTCCATGATGTACATATACCAGTTTATTGATCCATTCATGGATCAATGGGCACTTGGGTTTCTCCCATGACCTGGCAATTATAAATTGGGCTGCAATAAACATTCTGATACAAATATCTTTTTGTAATGTGGTTTTTGGTCTTCTGGATATATACCTAATAAAGTAATTGCAAGATTGAATGGCAGGTATATTTTTAGTTCTCTAAGTGTTCTCCATAAGGCTTTCCAAAAGGAACATATTAGCTTGCAATCCCACCAGGAGTGCAGAAGTGCTCCCTTTTGTCCACATCCACGCCAACATCTCTGGTTTGGGGATTTTGTGATATGGTCTAATCTTACTGGAGTTAGGTGGTGATATCGCAAAGTAGTTTTGATTTTCATTTCTCTAATGATTAAGGATAGTGAGCATTTTTTCATATATCTATAGGCCATTCCCCTATCTTCCTTAGAGAAAATCCTCTTCAAGTCCTTTGCCCACCCTGAGATGGGATCACTTGCTTTTTTCTTGCTAATACATTTGAGTTCTGTATGGATTCTGGTTATTCAACCTTTGTTGGAGAAATAACCTGCAAATATCTTCTCCCATTCTGAGAGCTGTCTGCTTGTTTTTCTTACTGTGTTCTTGGCTGTGCAGAAGCTTTTTAGATTAATCAGGTCCCAATAGTACATTTTTGATGTTGCTTCAATTGTCCAGGGAGTCCTCCTCATAAAATATTTGCCCAGGCTGATTTCTTCAAGTGTTTTTCTTAAACTTTCTTCTAGTATTTTTATGGTTTCATGTCTTACGTTTAAACCATTAATCCAGTGAGAATCTATCTTAGTTAATGGTGAAAGGTGTGGATCCACTTTCAGTTTTCTACAGGTTGTCAACCAGTTCACCCTGCATCATTTGTTGAGTAGGGAATCTTTTCGCCACTCAATGTTTTTAATTGGTTTGTCAAAGATGAGGTAACAGTAGGTAGCTGGATTCATCTCTTGGCTCTCTATTCTGTTCCATACATCTACCTCTCTGTTTTTGTGTCAATACTATGCTGTTTTGATCACTATCGATTTACAGTATAGTCTGAGGTCTGG
>CAUYTI010036913.1:0-16351 GCA_963575145.1 Galago senegalensis | reverse complement strand
CAGGCGCCCGCCACAACGCCTGGCTATTTTTTGGTTGCAGCCATCATTGTTGTTTGGCGGGTCTGGGCTGGGGATTCGAACCCGCCACCTTAGGTGTACGTGGCTGGCGCCTTAGCCGGTTGAGCTATAGGCGCCGAGCCCCTAGGATCGTTTTCTTAGTAAATCCCATGAGACTTAAATTTGTTGTATTTCCTATCTGATAGTTGAAACCCCTTCAAGATATTATGCTATAACCTTATATCCTTTAAGGCTTTAATTTTTATTGTTGAGTTTCTTTTCTTCCCACTTCAAATTTTCCAAATAATGATTGCTATATGTGAGATGGGACATTTTTCTTAAGTAATTACTTATTATATTCACTCACATTCATAGTAGTATAGGTTTTGGAAATTTCTGTGGGGGGGAAAAGGCCTGCTCTGAGTATCATGTATCTAGTGGGGACACTAAAAGTGTTCCTCATTGAACCTAGAAGAACCTGTGACTTTTAGGTGTAAGTTCAATTTCTGTCATGTGTGGGGAGAAGAGGTATTGGTTTTGCCAAGAAGACAAAGAAGCACTACAGTAATACCAGGGCAGCTGCCTCTAGTAGCACCTGCCAACAGCGCTGGCCTGCTTCAGTCACTTTCCTGGTGGCCCTCAACAACCCATGGCCTGGGGCTCCTCCTCTAATGACCACTGCTCACACTAATACCACTGCTGCATGACTCTGGCAGAAGTGGAGACCCTTGTTGCACATGCCCGCAGCTCCTTGCAACAACCTTGGGCAATAATATCCTTCTCTTAACACACACAATTCACATTGATGAATTATAGTTTTCAGAAGTAAAAAATGTTGGGTGCTAGCTGAGCCCTTTGTCCATCCTCCTCTTTCCAATCTGTGTCCAGGGTGCAAAGGAAGGAGCTCTTTCTCACTCCTCATCAAACAGCTGAGAGCTTCACTTAACAAGGTATGTCCGACTCGGCACCTGTGACTCAAGTGGCTAAGGCACCAGCCATGTACACCCAAGGTGGCGGGTTCGAATCCAGCCAGGGCCCTCCAAACAACAATGACAGCTGCAACCAAAAATAGCTGGGCATTGTGGTGGGCACCTGTGATCCCAGCTACCTGGGAGGCTGAGGCAGGAGACTCACTTGAGCCCAGGAGTTGGAGGTTGCTGTGATCTGTGATGCCACAGCACTCTACCCAGGGAGACAGCTTGAGGCTCTGACACAAAAAAAAAAAAAAAAAAAAAAAACAAGGTCTGGTTGGGGCAGGGTCTGGGAATGTAAGTTCTTGTCTCTTGTCCCTGGGCAAGACCAGAGCTCTTGGGAAGGAAACCCCTCCCACTGCTGTGCTCCTCCAGGACTCATGAACAGAAGGGTTACCTCTGGAGAATTTATTTTCCAGGTTGGAGGGCTGGAAGGAGACTCTTCCCCTCCCAGTTGCATCTCTTTCTGCGGCATGTCACTGTTTTTAGGAGTAAGGGATACATCATCTATTTGGAAAAGTTTCCAAGGGAAGTTGCCATAAGAAATGCAATAGCATCTGGAATGAGCACCATAAGAAAGACTGCGACACAGCCAGGGCCCGGCAATGAAATGTATCCATTGCTTCTCATTTTGAGAAGAGAAAAACACGGTGGCTGTCATCCTTCAACAGAGAGTATATTGAATGATATTTTATAATTAGCTCCCACTCCTCTGACACAACGAGTAAAACAATTGGAATATCTCGATTCTCTCCAGCAGAGCATCAGGAAAGAAGCATTGCAGTAATATCAGGGCAGCCACCCCAGCTGCACCTGCCAAATTTTAAGCAGAGATTTTCTCTTGCCAACATTATTCTCCATTCCCCTATCACTAGGGAACTGGCTGGATTTTCTTCTTCAAATGTCATCAAGTACTTTTTTTTTTTTGACAAAGTATAATAACTATAGTGTCAAATAGTAACACGTTAGAAGAAATAAACATAACAGAGATGAATGGAAGCTTCAGGGTTTGCTGCATGTATCAACCACATGGGTTTCCAGGGTGACAGGGTTGATTTACATCATCATCAGCTGCTCTTTCCCCCAACACCCCACCCCTTCCCGTACTCCCTGGAGACCCCAGCACAGCAAATGGTATTTGCAAGTTCCCATGCAGGGTTCCCTGCAAGCTCACAGCCCCTTCCTGCCAAGCCTGGGTCTGTGAACCTGTGTGATCCCAGGGCAAGGTTCACACCTGCCTGCTGAATTGAAGCCTGCTGAGCCATGAGCCTCACCAGGCAGGACTTGCAGCCTGGCTCCCAGCAGGTGGTAGCAGTCATAGGAGACTGGGGGAGGCACTGGCTGCTGCTGGTTATCTGATCCCCTTGCACTGGGGGGACAATCTGTGGGAAGGAGGGGCATAGTCCATTTAATCTAGCGGGAGGATCTCATCATTGCTGCTGCTCAGGGGTTTCCTGACTGACAGGCAACTTCTATAATCATAACAAATAGAGATTTAGAAAAAGAAGGAAATGAGCTTTGGCCTCTTTGCTTCCAAGATGGGCAGGAAGGAGCAGATGAATAAGAGCTTCTTCCTTCAGTGGTTCTTAAAGTGCTCAGTAAAAGTTGGCCTTTGAATGGAGGAATTTAATGTAGGAAATTTGTTCACTGGATGATAGGAGAGTAGAGGATTTAAATGGGACAGGCTGGGTACAATGCCTCACATCTGTAATTTCACTACTTTGGGAGGCCAAGGCAGGAGGATCACTTGAGCCCAGGAGTTTGAAACCACCCTGAGCAATATAGTGAGACCTTGTCTCTATGAAAATTTTAAAATTAGCTAGGCATGGTAGGGTGTGGCCATAGTCCCAGCCACTCAGAAGGTTGAAACAGAAGGATCACTTGTGACCAGGACTTTGAGGCTGTAGTAAGCTATGATCATACCACTGCATGCTAGCCTGGATGACAGCATTGAGACCTTGCCTCTAAAAAAAATTTTTTTAGGGCAGTGCCTGTGGCTCAGTGAGTGGGGTGCCGGTCTCATATACTGAGGGTGGTGGGTTCAAACCCAGCCCTGGCCAAAATGCAACAACAACAAAAACATTTTTTTAAATAATAAAAATAAAAAATAAACAGGGTACTGGGAAAAGGCAGAGATTAGCCACAACAAGAAGCCATTAATACCTTGGGGTCCGTGAAACAATGGGAGCAGGGGTGTTACCAAAGGCCAAACCAGCAGATGCTAAAACTGGTGGGATGGCCAGATGGGAGCTAGGACCCTAAGGAAAAGCTTGTCTGGCAGAAGCTGGAGCCATAAGGGACACACAGGCATTGCTGAGGTGCAAGAGAGAATATGAAAGAGATTAAAGTCCCAGGCATTTCCTTTCCTCTTTTTTTCCAATCTCCCACTGGCCATGCCTCCTATAAGCCCTCGGTAAAGGTCAGTCCCCTGTGGTTGAACGTGGTACAGAGGAAGGACTGGAATGGATCTCAGACACACTGGGCACCCATTCTTTCTTTGTGCCCCAGTTTATAGATCTGGAAGACTAAAACTGAGAGGTTGATGACAGCTCCATTATAAACCCCAGCTTCGCCCTTCTGGCACCTTCACATCCTTGGAAGCAGGAATAAGAATGTGCTTAGGAATAAGAAGATATGAGAAGGAACTGGAGCGCTCCAAGGGGTGAGAGGGCCATAATGCAAGTTTGCTTAGCTTGGGCTCCACAGGGTGGGGCAGTCTGGGGTCTGACAGTGGGGTTTGTCTTGGGCAGCAGAATAAATCTAATTCCCCAAATTCCATCAGGGGACCTGGGGTAGATGTGGTCTGTGATAAAGCAGAATGAGAGAACTCAGCCTGGGGCTTCCCACTGTGTGAAGGTGAATTTATAACCACACCAGGTGCTCCTATGCATTCCTTGAACTGTTAATGCTATGCACTATAATAAAGTTGTTTTCACACTTTATAAAGTTGGTGGGGGGTGTGCTGTGGTGGATTGTGGCTCACTGGCTGTGAATTCAGGCAGCTTGGGCTAGAAGTCCAGCACCACAGCTGCTGTCATTGCCATGAAAACATTATTTCACGTTTCCTTTTCTAGAAGATGGGGTTGCCAACATCTGCCTCACAGAGCTGTTGTAAGGATTACGTGAGACAATGAACTTAGCAATGACGCACTTAGCACAGAGCTCCGTTCCCAGAAAGTGCTCAATTAACATGGATCTGGTCTTCAGGGGACAGAATTTGCTCACAGCTTTGAACATGACCACTCACCCCCCACGGACGCCCAGAAGCTTCCATCCCAGACTGGGCCAATGAGAAGGCACAGTGAGGACAAGCTTCCTTGCCACCTGCCTGTATGTCTGGGTAGAAAAGGACCCAGAGAGCAGACTGAGGGTAGCAAGTTCCCTTCCCAGCCTTTGGTTCCTCAGTCTCAGGCGTGTACACACATACACACACACAAACACAAATCACAATCTGTTAAGAAAAATGTATGTCTGCTGGCAAAATTCATGGCCTTCTTCTGCTTATGACAGTCTTGCAATACACAGATGATGTGCACTATTACAGGGGAAGAAAAGAAAGGGTAAGACCCTCACGGAGACCAGGAAAATTATGCTGTGCCGTCCCCACAGCTGAGGGGGCTGCTGGCCAGCAGCCAGGGACTGGGCTCCATGGAAGTTGGGGGGCAGCTGGGTGGGGAGGAAGGAGTGAGCACCCATGGGCCTATGGAAATAGACAGCATATCATGGGTCCCCTGTCTGGCCTCCGCGGGCAGCAAGTGAGCCTGGAGGGCTTCCCTGGACCAGGTGGGTGTGGGAGGGCAGAGGCTGCTGAGGGGGTTGGTTGGCCACTCATTATCATCAGCAAAGGCCGTGAGGGACAAGAGATCCAGCACACAGAGATGATGAAGGCAGGGAGCAGGGAGGAGCCTCTGGGAGGAGGGGGGAGCTCTGTGGCAAGAGCCAGTGGAAGAATCAAACTAACGTCAGTAGAAGTAGGAGCGGCTGCCAAAGGCAGGCTCTGAATGCACAGGGCCGTCTGAGCCTCCTGAAAAAATCAGTCGCATCTCTGGGAATGTGGCCTGCTTTGTCTGGGCTTCTCAGCCCTGACTTTATTCCCTTACAGCTGCTGAACACAACTGCTGCCCCATGTCCCCACTGCTGTCAGGGCGCGATCACAGCAGCTCTGCAATTCTGTCTAGTGAAAGATAGTGACATCAACAAATAAAAAGTACAGTTCTTGGTGTATGGAAAAAGAGAGGACAAAGAAGAGAAGGCTCTGGAAACTCTGAGGAGGGCCATGTCCTCTGGAGAGGGCGATGTCCTTTTACAAATGTTCCTTGAGATCACCAGGTGCAGGTGAAGGGGACGCTGTCACGATCTGTCCCTCACTGTTTAAAATGGGAAAGAGCCCGAGGAACTGGGTTTCCAACCAGATGGATACATGCTCTAGTGTAGGGGGGCAGCAGGACACACCAGTGTTCCCAGGCCAAAGGTGGGCAGGGTGGAAGGGCAGGGAACTCTGATAAGAGTCTGGTGAGCATCTTGGTCTGTAAGAGATTTGGGGGGAATCTTGAGGTGGGCATGGCGGCAAAGGAGGCTGGGTGAGGATGATTTAGGGAGGGATAGGACCTCAGCAAAAGAGTAGAGATGGGACAACAAAGTATCTTCTGGGGACAGTTAATCTGATGTGTGTGGGCTGATATGTCTGGGGAGATATATTCCTTCAGCTGGGATATATTGACTTAATGTTCATATATCACTTGGGAATTCAGTCCTTATCAAGATTCATTTTACTGGCTGAGCATGGTGGCTCACACCTGTAATCCTAACATTCTGGGAGGCCCAAGGCAGGTGGATTGCTGAGCTCAGGAGTTAGAGACCAGCCTGGGCAAGAGTGAGAGCCCATTTCTACTAAAAACTAAAAAAAAAGAAAACAGCTGGGCGTCGTGGTGCACACCTATAGTCCATCTTATGACAGGCTCACAGAGGATAACAGACTTTATGGTCTCATAAATAAACAAATAAAAACTGAAAGGATGAATGAATAAAAGGAGACATCATCTTGTCCGAGACAGGAAAAGCTGCCGTAGAAGGTATCAATAACCCCTCATTTTATCTACTAGTTTAACTAGTAGACCAAATAAAAATAGCACCAGTCCAACATCCAAATATTAGGAATTGCAGAAAGAACCAAAAATTGATAGGAAAAAATTATCCAAGAAAAAATATGATTTATCAGCCAAAATGTTTGAGGCTGGGCACAGTGGCTCACACCTGTAATCCTAGCACTCTGAGAGGCCAAAGTGGATGGATCACTTGAGCTCAGGAGTTCAACACCAGCCTGAGCAAGCTTGAGACCCCATCTCTACTAAAAATAGAAAAATTAGCCAGGCATTGTGTCAGGCACCCCTACTTCCAGCTACTTGGGAGCTGCGGCAAGAGGATGGCTTGAGCCCAAGATACTGAGGTTGCTATGAGCTATGATGACACCCTGGCCTTTTACCCAGGGTGACAGAGGGAGACTCTGCCTCAAAAAAAATTCAAGATTGAAATTGAACTCAAATTTCAATAAGTGAAGGAAGAAAATGCCAAGTTCAATGAACTAAGAAAATTATATACAACAAAAGTCTTACAAAGGAACCTCCTCACAGGAGCGGGGGACGCAGGTTGCACACAACCAAGGGTCTGTTCTCAGAAAAGCGTTAGACCTTTCTTAAATGAATTCTGTGAGACATCAGACATCAAGGGAGAAATTCCTTTAGAATTCTGAACAAGTTTGGGTGCAGTGGTGCAATCCTGTAATCCTAGCACTATGGAAGGCCAAGGTGGGTGGATTGCCTGAGCATGGGAGTTTCAGAACAGCCTGAGCAAGAGTGAGACCCCTGTCTCTAAAAATAGCCAGGCATTTTAGCGGATGCTTATAGTCCCAGCTACTCAGAAGGCTGAGGCAAGAGAATCACTTGAGCCCAAGAGTTGGAGGGCGCTGTGAACTATGACACCACGTCTACTGAGAGTGACAAAGTGAGACTCTGTCACATAAAAAGAAAAAAGAATGAAGAAAAAGATGTCTACCTTATATTTATAGTTCACGTCCAACTGAAGCAGTGGTTCTCAACCTTCCTAATGCCTCCTACTGCCACAACCCTTTAATACAGTTCCTCATGTTGTGGCGACCCCCAACCATAAAATTATATTCGTTGCTACTTCATAACTGTAATTTTGCTACTCTTATAAATTGGAATGTAAATATCTGATATGCAGGACCTATTTTCATTGTTACAAAAAGGTCACAACCGCCAGGTTGAGAACCACTGAACTGAAGTATCAGGTAAGTATGCAGCTAGAACAGAAACTTTTTATAGTTTTTTTTCTCATTTTTCTCAAAAAGCATTTCTATAAATTAAAACATATTTAAAAGTGGAAAAAATAACAAAATTAATTCCCCTGGACTAACATGCAGGTTCAACAATGATGGCCAATCTGGTCTTGTCTGTACTGTAACCATATTTTCCCTTCTGTTCTCGTAACGTGTCTCCTTAATAGATAAGGGCTCAAAAATATAAGTATCGTGTCATTATTACATTTAAAATATACATTATTACATTTAAAATCTCAACATGTTGAGATTTCCAATTATTTCATCAATACCACACATTTTTAAAAGCTGTGGTTTATTTGAATCAGGACCCATGTGAAGTCTGCACATATAAGCAGTTTGCTTCCTAAACCTACAGTTTCCTCCTCTATTTTCATTGAAGATTATTTTCTTGCAAATGCTCTTCTTTTTCCTTGACATTCATTTGTTGGAGAAACTGCATTGTGTTGCCTGTCCTGTTCCCCAAGTCCTAGACGATTTTGCTGACTGCCCCCCCCCCATGGTGTCAGTGTGCTTGCTGTCCTCTCTGTTTCTTACGAGTTGGTGTTTTGACCTAGAAGACGACAAGCATTTCCCCCGGCACCATGTCTCAGGAAGCTAATGAGGATGCGTTCCCCTAAAATGACAGAGTAGACCAAAGACCTGCGATTCAGCTCAAAAGAGTGACAAGGATGCTTTCAGGACGATGTGGAGGTATGACAGCTGTGTCGCGGACGCTGTGGGCAAAGTCCAGATTGGAGCAGGAGGACGGGAGGAGCTCTGAGGAGAATGTCTCCAAGAAAAACCTGAAACAGATGTGACACCTGATGTGTCGGATCACGCTGACGGCAGATTTTCAATTCTATAACTGAATTTGGGACGGATTTGGTGATAACCACACAGAAAACTAAAAATATTTTTTTTAAGTGTTGTATAAGAAAGAAAAGACGAGCATAGTCCCCTGCTGCTTTAGTGACAGTAACAGTTACTGAATGCTGGTTTAACTTCAGAGGGCAATAGAACTCTACTGAGAAGACTGGAGAAGAGAACTGGAGGTGTGTGCATGAGAGGAGCGAGACTCGTAAGCCAAGTGCTCATCTTCCAGAGTAGGAAATCAATCAGTAATACCTGTAATAGGCTTCACGAACAAACACAAAACGATACCCCCTCATATATATTTTTTCTCGTAGCTTTCTTATGCTTTGGCTCCCCAGGCCAGTGGTGCTCAATGACCAAAACATTATGTTCTTTCTGTTGAGCTAAGTAAGCTTTTAAGCTTTTGTGTTGTCTCCTAGCAATGGCAGATTCTTTGCAGGATACCACCACCAAAACTCACCAGTCATCACCAACTTGTGACTTCTTTTTTGTGTGTGTGTGTGTGCCTGTGTGTGCCTCAAGCTGTTGCCCTGGGTAGAGTGCTATGGCGTCACAGCTCACAGCAACCTCCAACTCCTGAGCTTAAGCGATTCTCTTGCCTCAGCCTCCCAAGTACCTGGGACTACAGGCACTCACCACAACGCCCAACCATATTTTGGTTGTAGTTGTCATTGTTGTTTGGCAGGCCTGGGCTGGATCTGAACCCACCAGCTCTGGTGTGTGTGCCTGGCGCCTTAGCCGCTTGAGCCACAGGCACCGAGCCTAACTTGTGACTGCTGAATTAGACCTCCTGTATGCATTGCTTTCAGTACAATCCGCCTCAACGTACAAAACCACTTTCCTGAACCTTTATAATAACTCCTACCCTCAGTTAGTTAGGGAGGGAGATTTGAGGCAGTTCTGTCCTCTCCTAGTGGATGTCATCTGTGATCAAGTCCCTCTTTTCCTTGCAATCCTTGCTCTCTGAGTAGCAAGTAACTACACGTAGGCTGGAACCACCATGTGGATTCAGAAACACCTACAACTGAAAGATCAAGAAACATTAGAAAATACATATGTGGTAGGCTGAGTCACGGCCCCTCAAGATACTCAGGTGCTCACCCCTGGCACCAATTAACCTGTGACTGTTAATTAATGTGGCAAAAAGGACTTTGCAGATGTGGTTGAGTTCAAAATCTTAAGATGAGATTTTCTTGGACTGTCTAGTGGAAGCCACAACATAATCACAAATGTCTTTACGAGCGAGAGACAGAAGGAAATGTGATTATAACAGAGGAGAAGGTGATGTGACCACAAGAGCAGAGACTGGAGTGATGGAGCCAAGGAGTTCAGCAGACCGTAGACACGGAAGAGAAAGGAACAGACTCCCCGAGAGCCTCCAGGAGGGACCATCCTGCCAACGCCTCAATTTTAGCCCTTTAAGAGTCACATTAAACCTGTGATCACCAGTACAGTAACAGAACAAATTTGTATTGTTTACTGCAGCTAAGTTTGTGGTAATTTGTTAGAGCAGCCACAGAAAACCCATGCAGCACATTACTCACAAATTTAATAGTAAAGTTTAGAAGCAGAAGCTGAAATATTGGATGAGGATGATTCCAGGGCTAGAGGGGATTTGATCTGAGTGGCTTTTATTACAAGCTTGGTGACACCACCTGACTTTTAAATATGCACAAATATTACATTACTGTGGTAAAAATGAAAATGGAACTTAGAAAATATACCAGATCTGGTAGTTTTACGAATGAGTTATGGCAAATACTCAGAGAATAATACTCTTTTTTTTTTTTTTTGAGATAGATTCTCACTCTGTTGTCCCAGGCTAGAGTGCTGCAGCATCATAGCTCACAGCAACCTCAAACTCCTGGGCTCAAGTGATCCTCTTGCCTCAGCCTCCTGAGTAGCTGGGTATTCAAAGAACATTCTTTTATTTTTTTTGAGTCAGAGCCTCAAGCTTTCCCCCTGGGTAGAGAGCCATGGCATCATAGCTCACAGCAACCTCTAACTCCTGGGATCAAGCGAGTCTCCTGCCTCAGCCTCTCAAGTAGCTGGGACCACAGGCGCCCACCACAACACCTGGCTATTTTTTTGGCTGCAGCCATCATTGTTGTTTTGGCGGGCCCGGGCTGGATTCAAACCCACCACCTTAGGTATATGTGGCTGGCACCTTAGCCATTTGAGCCACAGGCACCAAGCCCTTAAGAATATTCCTATACAAACAGGTCTAGAGAGTGGAAGAAGAGAGAATTCCCCCAACTCATTTTGTAAGTCTGCTGTAATGAGATAACACATTAGACAAAAACAATAGAAGAAGAAATTATAGGGGAAACTAACTGATGAACTAATATGCAAAAAAGCTAAAGAAAGCATTAGCCGACTGAGTCTGGCAACATGGATAAGTGTGTGTGCCCTGGTTTTTCTGTTGATGCCATAACAGATTACCACAAAACTGTTGCGGCTAAAACAACCCAAATGTATCACCTTACCGTTCTTTAGGGTAGAAGTCCAGTGTGGTCTCACTGGGTGAAAACCAAGGTGCCCAGAGAGGTGCATTCCTTCCTGGAGGCACTAAGGGCAAACACATTTTCTACTCCTGCAGCTTGTTGGCAGAATTAGTTCCTTACAGCTGTGGGACCAAGGACCCCATTGCTGGCTAGGCTGTTCCCAGCTTCTAGAGGCCACTGGCCTGCTCTGGTCCTCTGTCTCCATATTCAAAGACGGCAAACTCAGAGTGAGGCCTTCTCCTGCCACATCTCTCAAGTACTCATGATGATAGGGAACCCACCCTATGGTAAGCTCCCCGTATTAAAGTCTGTAACTTTCATTCCACTTGCGAAGTTCCTTTCAACACGTAAGGTACAATAGTCACAGGTTTCAGGGACTGGGGTGTGACACTCTTTGGGGAACTGCTATTCTGCCTACCATGGAGTGTTTACATATTTATATTAAGATCAAATAAGGTTTTTCTCAGCAGTGCTGACAAGGATGTTTTATGATGGTTTAATATTAGAAAATCTATTAATGTAATTCATCATATTTATAGATAAATGGAAAATGAATGTAACCTCATTTCAATAAATTTGGAGAAAGCATTTGACAATATGCAACACTCATTCATGATAAATACTCTTATTAAGTCAGAATTAGAAGAGCTCCCTTAACCTAAAACCTAAACCAAATATCATTCTTCACGGTACAGTGTTTAAACCATCCCTTCAAGCTAGAATAAGGCAAGAATATTCACTATTAATAGTTCCACCCTATATTAATAGGCGCACCCTAGAGAGGGTGACAAAGACTCTGTCTCAAAAAAAAAGGGCGTCCCATACCATCTGCATTCTGCCTATATTGGCCTAGCCATTGTCGCCAACACAAGAAGACCAGAAAAATAAGTAAAAGTCTTATAAGGCAAAAAAATCAAGATTATCATTATTCTCATGTCATGATTATCTTTGTGGAAAATCTTCAAGACTCAACAAAGGACTAGAAAAAATAAAAGAATCCAGCAATTTTGTTAAGTACAAGACCAATATAAAGAATTCCCACAAATCAAGGGCATATTACATATCTAGATATGATTATATATATTCTGGGTATATAAATATATATTATATATATTCTGTATATATAAAATTTTAAAATTAGAAATTTCAGCAAAAACCATAAAGGACTTAGAAACCAATCTAATAAAATATGTCAAAATCTCCATGAAGAAAAGTATAGAACTTTACTGAAGGGTATAATAGAAAACCTAAAGAAACAAAGAGATATACCATGTTCATGGAAGGAAGATTCAACATTGACACCCAAATTAGTCAATAACTTTATTTATTTATTTATTTTTTATTGAATGTTAACTATGTACATTGATGCTCTTCTGGGGTACAGTGTGGGGTTTTCACATGCATTCTGAAATACTTCCATCAAACTGGTCAACACAGCCTTCATGTCATTTTCTCAGTTATTGCTTTAAAATGTTCACATTCTACTCTTAGAAAGATTCACCTGTACCCTATAAGACAAACCTCAAAAGTAATCCCTCCAAATAATTTTTCTATTTTTAATAGAGATGAGAGTTTCATTTTGCTCAGGCTGCTCTTGAACTCCTCAGTACAAGTGATCCTCCCACCTCATCCTCCCAGAGTGCTCAGATTATAGACCTGAGCCACCATGCCTGGCCCCTAGAGGAACATTTTTAAAAGAATTATATATTAAGTTTAATATATGTTAGGAAAACATATATAACTATGAAATCAACATGGTGATTTCACACATACTACTGAGGACAAAGTTAATTTAGCTACAGTTGTGCTAAGTGGGTCAATGTATAGAGAGATATTAAGTAAAATCTAGTAGGTATGGTACAGTCTGAATGTTTGTCCCCCTCCTCCCCACCAAATTTATATATTGAATTCAAGGTGATGGTATTAAGAGGTGGGACCTTTGAAAGAGGATTAGGTCAGGAGGGCAGAGCCTTCATGAATGGGATTAGTGGCCTTGTAAAAGAGGCCCAAGAGAGAACACCTGGTCCCTTTCACCATACAAGGACATGCAAGAAGTCACTGTTTATGAACCAGAATTTAAGCCCTCAAAAGACACTGAATCTGCCAGTTCTTTGATCTTAGACTTATCAACCTCCATATTGTAAAAAATAAATTTATGCTGTTTATAAGCTACCCAGTTGGTACTACTTTGTTATACAGCCTGAAGGGACAAAGACATTGTGATGTGTAGATATGGAGGAAGCTGTTACACTGATTTGGGAACCATTTAAGTTTGAGAAATTCTGTACTAGGGCAGAATCTAGTCCCAAGTTCAAGCAATGACAATAATGATGAGGATTATGAGCTGACTCTCTGGGACATACCCACACATAACCCCTTTGCAGGGCCCCAATGCCAATCAGATCTGCTTCAGTGCAGATGCCCAATGATGTTGATAATGGTGGAACTGCATGCCTAGGCCTGGGAGGGTAGGGATAGTATACCGCCTTTGTTTCCCAAGCAAGCTGTGTGGTGGCTTGCAGCTCAGCACCCTTCTAGATAATGAGCTTAAAGACTTTGGACTAATATAATAATATTCTGTGTCACAGTCCTGACAAGTGATGTATCTTGGGGAGAAGTGCTAGTGAGGTTTGTTTTTTCCCCAATTCATCTTTGATCTGTGTCAGCCAGGTGGACATGGAGGATTTAGCAGTCAGATTAGGTGCACTCCTGGCTCAGAATCTTGTCTGGGGTCTCTGGGCCCAGACTCCAGCCTTGCTGACAATGCACAGAATTGAACTGGAACATGTAGCTTTCCTGACTCTGCCCAAGCCTGAGCCCTGACCCAGACCCTGAATCTGCCTCCTGATTAAACAGTGACACCCTGAATCTCTGGCCTGATCTGAAATGGAAAATCTTTCAAGAAAGGAGTCCTTTAGTTTCCCTGCTTCTAGTCTGAGCTGTGGGTGGCTGCAGGCTGGTGTGTGCTCAGACCTGTAAATCCCCGATAGTGCCTTTCCAGCGAGCTCTGGTGTCAGACGACTTGGATTAAAATCCTAGTTTTTCTTGAGAACTAGACAAGTTACCTAGACCCTCATCTGTAAAAGGAGGATAGTAATATTAATAGTACCTACTTTGCACAGGATTGCTATGCAAATTAAACGAGACATATATGTAAAATACTTAGCATAATAACACCTGTCCTGTAGTATGTGCTCAATTAATTCATTCTTTTTGTTTGTTTTAGACTCACTTTGCTGCCTAGCCTACAGTGCTGTGGTGTCAGCCTAGTTCACAGCAACCTTAAACACCTGAGTTCAAAAGATCCTCCTGCCTCAGCCTCTAGAGTAGCTAGGATTATAGGTGCCCTCCACAATGCCTAGCTAATTTTTTCTATTTTAAGTAGATACGTGGTCTCTCTCTTGCTCAGACTGTTCTCAAACTCCTCAGCTCAAGGGATCCTTCCTTGGCCTCCCAGAATTGCTAGGATTTATAGGTGTGAGCCAGTACACCCAGTCCCATTCTTTTAAAAAAAACAAAAACCAATTATCGATGCTGGATGCATATCAGGCACTGTGCTGGATGTCAGGGACATAGAGGAAAACCAGAACAGAAAATAAACTAGTAAATTTATAGATAAAGTGAAGCACAGCAGTTCGGACAATTAAGTTCACAAACTCATCTTAGAAAAAAAGTGCCCCGAGTTTAGCTTCTCTTCCACTCTGCAATTCATAGCCCTTCTATGGTTCCCATTTCTCCCTCCTCTCCTTTCCAAGCTGTTTGCTGTTCCTGGGACAGGACATGCCAATATGTTTTCACTTTGTGGCCTGTGCCCTAGCTGTTGTTCCCCAGCAGGCATTCTGAAGCATGGATCATTCCCCCACCTCCTTGAGGTCTCTGCTCCAAAGTCACCTGGCCATCATAGAAAACACTGAATACTCACACTTCATATTCCTCTTCTCTACTTATTTTTCCAGAGCACTTTTGCTATCTGCCCTTTAAGCATTGAAAAGATCTTTATTGTCTGTTTTCCCTACCAGAATATAAATTTCAGCAGGCAGAAATTTCCGTGTGCTTTTTCCTCTCACTGCTTCACTCCCAACACTTTACAGTAGTAGAGGCTCAATAATTAGGTGGTGATGAGTGAAAAATTAGCGTCTTCTTATCCTGCAGTGGAGTAGTAAGAAAACTGAGAAATACACATAATGCTCTGATAATTCTAAGGTAGGTAACAACCACCTTTGCGCACGCCAAGCCCCTGGCGCCTTGACCCCACGTGGCCACATCTCCCTTACTCCCCCAAGCCGGAACGTTGCAGTCCCGGAACCCTGGCTCGCGGGTCCCCAGTGTGAGGGCACTTCCGGTGCCGCACCCCTCTAGGCTGCGAAGAGAACTGCCAAGTCAGTTCCGGTAGAGAGCGCGGTGAGACGCAGACCGAGGCTGGTTGTTGCGGGGACCTTGGGGCCCTCCGGCTTCGGGCCCACCGGCTCCCAGCCGGCGGGTGAGCCGGGGGGCCCCGGAATGGGCCAAGGCTTCTGCCCGCAGATACCTGGAGCCCTCGTTGCAGCTGCCCTGCGGCCGGGCCCAAGCCTGGATGCAGCGACGAACGTCTCTTCCAACCCAACAACTCTGGTAACCTGATGACGGCGGCGGCCTCTCCGAGGCCGGACTGCGCCGGCCGCTGGGTCTCCTGGCCCAACATTGCCCGGTCTAGGCGAAGCCCCCGCCAAGCCACCAGGACGCGGCGCCTTTGGGTGGCGGCGGCGGCGGCGGGTGTGGCCGAGCAGGAAGAATGGCGGCCGCCCGAATGCCGCGGAGGCCGTTAGGGTTTGGAGGGTCAGAGAAGGCCGGACTGTAACGCAAGTTCGGTGGCCTCCTTGACCCATGGAGCAGCGCTGGCCCGGATCCTGGGGTGGCTGCTCTTTCCCTATTGAGCGAGCCCTGCTTAGTCCTGACAATGACGGACAAAGGCCTTCACGGGCCTGGACTGTGAGCTGAGGCCTGGACGACGACGGGTGGAACGGTTAGCGGACCATCGGGCGGTTGGTCTTCGTTCCACCACCAGACCAATGACTTCAGAAGAAACAACACATCATATTTGGAAATGCCCACCACCCTTTGGGAAGATTTACTGGCCGGTTATTGAAGGCCTGTGTACATAATATGAAAAAGCTGCTCTCAACTTTCCCCTCAACCTTTTAAAAGAAAACGTTTGCTACATCTAGCCCTTCTAGATGTAAAGAGGTTGCCGACGTATGATAAAGTAGATTTAGAAAATAACATGTCTTGTAAATACCCATTTGTTTTTTCTTTAATCATAGAAAAAATGTCTTCTGGAAATGACTTTGAAACGGAATTGTTAGACAACCTCTGCGATGCTCGTCCCTGTTTGTTGAGTGGGTTAGAGGACACAGAGCCAAAGACCTTGAGAAGGAGAAGATTCTACGCCAGATTGGTCATATTTCGAAGACATTTCATATTGCAACCATTGTTTTGTGTGTGCATTTTATTCCTCACTGCTGTATATATAGTTGACAAAACTTACGTACTTTTTTGAAATATCTAGTCTTCCTAGATGTTCTGAAGTGCCTGATATATGTTAAAAGTAGATTTAGTAATGTTTTTTGTAAATACCTATTTTTAAAGTTCATATAAAATTTTTCTGGGGAATGGCTAAACCACCTCTTGAG
>CAUYTI010036912.1:0-30865 GCA_963575145.1 Galago senegalensis | reverse complement strand
TGGAAAAACATACCATGCTCATGGCTGGGAAGAATCAACATTGTTAAAATGTCCATACTACCCAAAGCAATATATAATTTTAATGCAATCCCCATTAAAGCTCCACTGTCATATTTTAAAGATCTTGAAAAAATAATACTTAATTTTATATGGAATCAGAAAAAAATCTCGAATAGCCAAGACATTACTTAGGAATAAAAACAAAGCGGGAGGAATCACGCTACCAGACATCAGACTATACTACAAATCCATAGTGATCAAAACAGCATGATACTGGCACAAAAATAGAAAGGTTTATGTATTTTATTGACCTTTTCAATAAACCAACTTTTTGATTTTTGATCTGCTATATAATTCTTTTGTTTTCAATTTAATTTAATTCTCCTCTAATTTTAGTTATTTATTTTCTTCTGCTGGGTTTAGTGTTGGAATGTTCTTCCTTTTCCAGTTACTTGAGATGTCCCATTAAATTCTTAACATCCTCTCTTTCCGATCTCTTGAGGAAGGCTTTGCAGTGCTATAAATTTCCCTCTTGAGACTGCCTTTTGGTATCCCAGACGTTCTGATAATTCATGTCTTCATTATTGTTGTGTTCCAAAAATTTGGTAATTTCTTTCTTAATCTGACCCAGCTATCATTCAGCAAAAGGTTATTTAGCTTCCATGTATTTGTATGAGTATGTAGATTCCTATTGTTACTGAGTTCAACTTTACTCCATGATGTTCCAAGGAGATGCAAGGAATAATTTGTATTATTTTAAATTTTCTGAGGTTAGACTTGTGACTTAAGATGTGATCATTTTTGGAGTATGTTCTGTGGGCTTATGAGAAGAATTTGTATTCAGTTTTGTTAGGATGAACTGTTCCGTAGATGTCTGTTAAATCCAAATGTTGAATGGTTAAGTTTAAATCTAAAATTTCTTTGCTTAACTTCTTATTGGAGGATGTATTCAACACTGCCAAAGGCATGTTAAAATCTCTAACAATTATGCTGCTGGAGGAAATCAAGTTAGTGATGTCTGTTAGAGGTCTCTCTTATAAATTGAAGTGCATTCTGGTTGGGTGCATAAATGTTAATAATAGAAATCTCAACATATTGAGTATTACCCTTAACAAATATGAAGTGACCATCCTTATCTTTCCTTACTTCTGTTGCTTTAAAGCCTATTATATCTGTGAATAAAATTGCAACACCTGCTTTTTTCTGATTTCCATTTGCCTGAAATATAGATGACCACCCCTTCACCCTGAGTCTATATTTATCTTTTAAGATGAGATTCTTGTATGCAGCAGATATCTGTCTGAGTTTTTGTATCCAGCCAGCCAACCTGTGCCTCTTTAGAGGACAATTTAAGTCATTCACATTAATTGAGAATATTGATAAGCCTAGTAGAATTTTGGGTATCAAGTTTTTCAAAAGTCCAGTGGACATTTTTAAACCTTTCATCACTGTGGAAGTTGTAATTTGATCAAAAGTTTCTGGGTGAGTTTACTTTTGTGGTGGAGGATTGCACTGGTCATTATGGAGGATAGGTCTGAGAATTTCCTGGAGAGCTCGTTTAGTTATGGCAAATTTCTTCAACATGTGAATGTCATTAAAGTACTTAATTTCTCCATCATAAATGAAACTCAGTTTAGCTGGATACAGGATCCTGGGTTGAAAGTTATTTTGTTTTAGGAGATTAAAAGTCAATGACCACCCTCTTCTAGCTTGAAAGGTTTTAGCAGAGAAATCTTCAGTCATTCTAATGTTCTTCCCCTTGTAGTTTATGGTTTTCTTACATCTAGTTGCTTTCAGAATTTTCTCTTTCATATTAACTTTAGTGAAGGTAATTATGTGCCCGGTGGATGTCTTGTTTGGGTTGAGTCACACTAGGGTTCTGAAATTGTCTGCTATCTGAATTTCAGAATCTCTTGGCATGTCTGGAAAATTCTCTTTCATAATTTCATGAAGAAGAGCTTCTACATTTTGTGGAGCAACTTCGTCACCTTCAGGGATTCCAATAAGGTGAATATTAGTTTTCTTCAAATTATCCCAGAGCTCTCTGAGAGAATGACCCATTTTTGCTCTCCATTCCCCTGCATCTTTGAGCACTTGGGCGCGTTCAAAAGCTTTGTCTTCAGTGTCAGAGATCCTTTCTTTTGCCTGCTCCATTCTGTTACCGATGGATTCTACCATATTTTTCAGATCTTTGAGGGCTGCAAACTCTTGCTTCAATGTGTCCAAATCTTTGTTCATTTTATCTTTGAAATCACTGAATTCTTCAGACATCTTTTGAATATTTTCTTGAAATTCTAGTTCCCTCCTTTCCTCCATTCTGTTAATCTTATTTGCTACCCAAATTCTGAACTCGATTTCTGACATCTCAGCCACCTGTTTATGGATGGGATCTTCAATTGCATCTGCCCCATCCTT
This sequence comes from Galago senegalensis, assembly GCA_963575145.1. Lineage (NCBI taxonomy): Eukaryota > Metazoa > Chordata > Mammalia > Primates > Galagidae > Galago > Galago senegalensis. Next base: position 28,450 of record CAUYTI010036912.1, on the reverse strand, counting down.
CCTTGGGGGAGTTGATCTACTCTGGTTATTCATGTTACCTGAGTTTTCCACTAATTCTGTCCCATGCTGAATTTACACCATTTGGAGTCCATCCCAGAACCGTTCTGCCAGTAGCTGCCACCAGAGAAGATGCCAGCTTCCCAGAGAGACAGGGTGTGTCTGTCCAGAAAAGCCTCATGGGTGTGAGCCTTATTGTTCCTGCTGCTGCAGCTGCTACTCTTCACCTCCGGGTACCACTGCTCCAGTGTGGTTCACTCTCAACTGACTGTACTCTTGCAGTTCCTGGGCTGCTGGCCAGGGGTGCCAGGAGCACGCAGTTCTGGCAGTTCTAGGCCAACAGGCCGGGGTTCCGGGAGCAGGGATTGCCGCCTAGGGAATGTGCGGCTCTAGCAGTTCTTGGGCTGCCAGGCTGGGGGTGCTGGGAACATGTGGCTCTAGTAGTTCTTGGGCTGCCGCCTGGCAAGGGTGCCAGGAGTGGAGATTGCCACCACCTGGGGAACGTGCATGGCTCTAGCAGTTCTCAGGCCACGTGGCTTGGACAGGGTGCTTGGTTCTGCAGGGGTGGGTGGATGCTGCTCTTGGGCTTCCCCTCACTGTCTCTGCAGGCAAGGGGGGAAGGGTGGACTGTAAATTCAAAATGGCAGTGAAAAAGTTAGTTAGATTTTTCTGCCTGGTGAGAGAGTATTCAGAATCTCAGCAGGATCCCTCTAGGGGAATAGAACCCATTTCCTGTAGCTCTCACTCATCGGGTGAGATAATAGGTTCTCAGTTCACTGCTCGCCTGTAGAAAACTTACAGGAGCAGACAAAGAGAAAACAAAGAAAAAAACACAACTTTCTTGGGGGAGGGGACAGATACTTTTCCTTTGGGATGTATTATGTACCTGTAGATTGCTTTCTTGGAGTTGCAACCTGCCTCAGCAGAGGTGTCTTGCAGATATCACTCTTCTCTCTCAGCTGGGCTCCCAGTCTTCAACTTTGTTGGGTATTTTCTGGACATCATCCTTCCCTCTGGACAGGAGCTTCTGTCAGAGCCTGGCACCTATCAGCCATCTTGCCCCTCCCCTCCACTGGTAGGGTTCTAAACTGTTAATGTCAGTGGAGTTATTTTCAATGACTTGATTATGAAAGGTAAGAAATAAATTCCAGTAGGATGAAGAGTTAGAGTGACTTGAGGACTATGCTGTTACTAGTATAGTAGGCACTCATTTAGGGGAGTCATCATGGAAGGAAGGCAGAATGGGGTATAGTGTTAAGAAAGACTAGGGCTCACCATAGGTGTTGCCTTGTTAGCATCAAAGCTTGGCTCTTTGTGGACTATGGGTTGGGAGTCAGACTAGAGTGAGGGATTGAAAAAGTGGGAGATGGTGGCTGAGCTGGTCCAGAGGTTCTCACACAGGTGGAATTAAGCAGGGGACAGATAACAGATCAGAACACCCACAGGAAGAAGGAATAATTCCTCTCATTGACCTGGGAGAGCAACAGACAGGAGCACACAGGAAGATGATGCATGGGGAGTGGCAGAAAGTTGAACAGATTTGTTGCTAAGAGTTGTGTTTTCTCCATGAAGCAGAATACAGGGTATCTGCTCAGAGAATGAGAGCGCAAACCAGGTTGGACTTTGCAAGATGATTTTGCAGCTTAGGAGAGTCCCTCAAGGCAAGAGAGAAGAGAGGTTGTGCGGGATGTGACACAGCACAGCCATATGGAGGTCATGGCTGAGCTAGGGCATTAAATGCCTGCAGAGACAGAGAAGAGCTGGTGGTGGGTGTTATGGCATCAGTCCACATGTGTGAGTGGGAAGGCAGGGCATGAGCTACTGCATGGGACCACAGCTAAGACAGAATTGTGGTTTCTTTCAAAAGAGCAGTTGAGTGATGAAATGTAGAAACTCAACTGGGTAATGAAGGATGTCAGAGCAAGGCCAGAAATAGCCTTCTCAAAGGACAGGCCCAGGCCAGGTGTTGAGGACCACACAGAAACACAGAATAGTATGTGAATAATCATGGTGGGAAGGGTAGGAAATGAGAGGGCATAATCATTAAGAACATCATAACTTAGAATAGACTAAATGGAGTCTCAAAACTAAAGGGACAGTGATGGATTGCTGAATAAATGGCACTGCTGTGTCACCACTAAAACAGGTGCAAGTAATAGAAAACCCTGAATCACAGTGACCTCACTGTGATTCCTTCTATAAGTGAGGTGAGGAGGGGAGTGGCCCAGGGCTGTGTCATTGTTGCCAGAAGGACCCCTTCTCAGGTGCCACTACAGCTTGGAACATACATGGGAGGAAGGGAGTGGGTGGTTCCATAAAATCAGCACTGCTTTCAAAATTATAAATTGTCCAAAATATGTATGCATGTGAGGTCATCAGCTATGTGCAGGCTTTCAAAACAAAAAATTAAAAACGTGATGCCCCACATTCAGTACAGAAATCTGTCTCCTGAGAACAAGCGTGTTGGGGTCTCCAAGAGCAGCTGCTGGGCACCTGGATGGCTGGCTGCAAAGGCTCACATGAAGCCACAGACAGGGTCTGCAAGCACAGATTCACAGCTTGACCTCTGAACACAGAAAGTGACTCTCCTCTAATACATGTAAAGTAATTCACAAATCCCTGAACAAAGATTCTCAGAAGTCTCTGCTGCTTTGAATAAACATGTTCTTGTGTCTGAAATGTCATTCTCTGTCTCAGGCACTAAGAAAACTATTCTTGGCTAAATCCCTTTATAGACAAACACAAAAAAATGATACTGCAAGACAAAAACAGAACAAGAAAGGAAATTAGCAGCCATCATAACTGTGGGGAAAAATAAAATATTGTCTAATCAAATCCAAGTATACGAAAATAATAAAATACCAGAAGTGCAATTTACTCCAGAAATGCAGGGATAGCTCAATCTTAGAAGATACCTGTTGCTATAGGAAGAGAACAAAGGTTGACCACCATCTGATAATCAACATTCACTTACTTTTGCTAAAATCCTGGATATCTGAGAATAGAAAGAAATTTTAATAATTTGACAAAAAGTTAGCTACCTACATAAACACTACACTTAATGGTGGAACATGAGAAGTGTTCCATCTAAACTCAGAAAACTGTTGAGCACGTACATGGTCATCACTGTAATGAGACATTAAAGTGGGGAGCTTAAACATGTTATGAGAAAAATAAAGTAAAAGGTATAGAAATTTATCTCTCAACAATGTGCCTCACTACACAATCATTGATAATAAAATACCTTAGATAGGGTAACTTATACTAAGCAACAGAAATTTATGCTCACAGTTCTGGCAGCTAGGAAGTCTAAGATCAAGGCATCAATAGATTCAGTGCCTTATGAGGACCTGTTCCTCATAGATGGTGACTTCTGCGTGTCTTCATAAGACACCACAGAGGACAGGGCTTGGCCTTAGATCTTTCCTAAGGACATTAATCACATTCATAAGGGCAGAGCCTTCATAACTGGATTGCCTTCCAAAGGATCCCACCTCTTAATACTACCACAATAGAGATTAGATTTCAACATGAATTTTGGAATCACACACACATTCAGACCACAGCATTCTGCACCTCTGCTCCCCAAATTCATGTCCTTCTCACATTCAAAATAAATTCATTCCATCCCCAAAGTCTTCACTTCAGTTAAGTCTTAATTCTAGCATTAACTCAAAAGTCTGAAGTCCAAAGTTTCATCTACATATCATCTAAATCAAATGTGAGGTAGGATTTATTCCTAGGCAAATTTCTCTCCAGCTGTGATTCTGAAAAATCAAATAAATTATATGCTTTCAAAATACAATAGAGGTCAGGCACGATACTCACACCTGTATTCCTAGCACTCTGGGTGACTGAGGCTGGTGGAGCACTTAACCTCATGAGTTTGAGACCTTTCTGAGTAAAAGTGAGAACTTGTCTCCACTAAAAATAGAAAAACTGAGGCAAGAGGATCATTTGAGCTCAAGATTTGGGGGTTGCTTTGAGCTATGACACCACAGCACTCTACCCAGGGCAACAGCTTGAGCCTCTATCTCAAAAACAAAACCAAACAAAAATCAAATACAATAGAGACAGGCATGGGATAAACATTCCCTTTGTCAAAGGGAGCAATAGCAAAGGAGGAGTGATGGGTCCCAGCCAAGTCCAAAACCCCATGAACCAACATTAAATCTTAAGACAGCAAAATAATTTTCTTCCACTCTGTGTCCCTTATGAACACACTGGGGTGGGGGTTGGGCTCCCAAGGCCCCAGGCAGCCGTGACCCTGTGGCTTTGCTGGGTAGAGCCCACAAAGCAGCTATAGTGAGTTGGAGTCTCACCCCTTCAGCTCTCCCAGGCTGGTGTTGCATGCTAGTGGCTCTGTTGTCTTGGGTCTGTGGGGGTAAACCTGCTCCCATGGTTCCACTGGGCATTGCCACTCTGAAGTGACCTTACTACCATGGCAGTTCTCGACCCCAGGTCTCTCCAAGGAATCATTTGAAATTCAGGTGGAGAAAGCAGCCATGCCCACAGTGTGTGCACTCCGCAGACCAGTGAAAACATCATACGGATGCTGCCAAGGTTTACCACCTGTGCCCTCCAGAGGGCCAAACTGAGCACAACTGGGCCTAGTTGAGCCACAGAGGGACAGCCAGGAGCACTGCACTGGAATGCAGTGCATAGCCTTGAAGTCATCCTGGGCCTGTGATGTATGGGGCAGCCATAAAGATCTCAGAAACAACCTCAGGGTCATCCTCTACTGTCTTGATGAATAGCATCTGGCTTCCTTCTACTCATATTAATCTTATCAAACATTTGCTTGGTCACACCTTTAGTGTTCTCTCCTGCACGTGCTTTTGCATTATTTACAACAATGCCAAGCTGAAAATTTTCCAAATGTTTAAGTTTCATTCTCTCTCTTCTTGCATGTCACTGTAAGCAATCAAAAGAAGTCATGCCACACCCTCAACACTTTGCTTCAAAATTTCTTCCGCCAAATTCATTGCTTATAAGTTCTTCCTTCCACAAAAGATGAGAACATGAACACAATCCAGCCAAGTTTTTTTGTCACTTTATAACAAGGATTGCCTTTCCTCCAGTTTAGGATAACTTGTTCCCCATTTCTTTCTGACACCTCAATAGGATGCCTGTTACTATCCATATTTCTATGAACATTCTTATCATGACCACTTAGATAACCTCAAAGACTGAGGCTCCTTCTACAGCTCTCCTTTTCTTCTGAGCCTTCACCAGAATAGCCCTTTATGGCCCATTCATGGCAATATAGGCTTTTTCTAGTGTGTTCCTCTAAACTCTCCAGTCCATTACCTCGCTCTGAAGACCTTTTTTAGGTATTTGTCATAGCAACATTCCATTTCTACCAATTTTTTAGACTGTCTGTGCTGATGTGAGAAAATACCTTTGACTGTATAGTTTATAAACAACAGAAATTCATTGCACAGTTTCAGGAGCTGGGAAGTCCAAGATTAAGGCAGCAACAGATTCAATATCTGCTGAGGGCCTTTTTCTCATAGATGGTGCCTTCTATGTTCTTCACATGGCATAAGGGGCTAAGGTGCTCCCTCAATCTCTTTTCTGAGTGCATTAATCCCATTCATGGGGCTGTAACTTTCAAGACCTAATTACCTCTCCCAAAGGCCCCCCTCTTAATAATACTGCAATGGTGATTAAATTTCAACATGAATGTTAGAGGCACACAACATTCAGACCATAGCAATAGCTAAAAACCTTCCTATTATAAAACACTTTATAGTGCTGAATGAAAAATTATTTAAACTCTTTTCAACTGTAGGCCAAGCTAACACAAACATTTCACAGGTCAAAAATAAATGATATAAAATATGTAAATAAAGATGTGTCAGTGTGCTGGGCTATGGATCAACTGTGTTGTTTTCCCTACCCACCCCCCAAATTCACACCTTGAAGCCCTAATCTCCAGAGCTACTTTTGGAATAGGAAGTAATTAGGCCTAAATGAGGTCATAGGATAGGCCTTTGGTCCAATAAAATTAGTATCCTGTGAAGAGACACCACAGAGTTCCTTCTTGCTCCACAAAGTAAGACATCACACAAATCACCATCTATGAACTAGGAAATGAGCCCTTACCAGACACTAAATCTGCTGGCACCTTGATGTTGGACTTTCTAGCCCCCACACCTGTGAAAAAGAAATGTCTGTTGTTTAAGCCACCCGGCCTATGGTAATTTATTACAGCAGCCAGAGAAGATTAAGTTACATGGATAAATCCAAACAATCATTGACTAGATAGCACAATAATAATTTCTGATTTGAGAGGGATTAAGGAAAATGAGAAAGACAACACTGAATACATATAAGATATAATGCAGGAGGGAGGTGATTAGAATTCTTCTCTAGTATTTCTTATAGTTCACAAGGAGGTTCAGAGATAATGAAAACAAATTAGACATAAAGAGTAAGTACCAAAGGAGTAGAAATGAAGTTTTTATAAAATACGAAAAATATGGAAAATATAGAAAAAAATAAGAAGAAAGTCAGTATTGAATGATGAAAGGATAAAAGAAATAAGAAAAAGCTATCCCCTATCTACTCCCCAGAAGAGAAGGAACAGTTGGCAGCAGAGAGGAGCCAGGAAATGGAGGGAGAATGGATAAAGATGCCAGATGGATGAGTAGCAGTCCCTTGGATTCTAGGAGCCACCGTGGTGACAGGAATATTTGATAAAGTTGCTGGGCTGGTACCTCTACATCTCCCACCCAGCAGCCCTGGCCAAAACTATCAGTCTACAGTGTGACACCTGCAACCAGTTCAATGCATGCCAAGGACTAACAATACCCCCTGGAATCCCTTCATATGGAGCAACGCCCTTTGAGGACTTCCAGGTAGACTTTACTGAAATGCCCAGGTTTGGAGGGAACAAGTGCTTGCTGGTGAAGATCTATCAGACTTGGAATAGGTAAAAGCCTTCCCCACCAGGATAAAAAGGACTCCTGAAATAGTAAAAGTATTGCCCAGAGAAATCATCCCATGGTTTAGGTTGCCACTCTGGTTTAAATTTGACAATGGGCTAGCCTTCATAACAGAACTAGTGCAAATAATAAGCTACAGCTTTGAATAACTTATAAGCCTCAAAGCTCAGACAGGGTAGAGTGCATGAATAGGACCAAAAGAACAGAGATTGATAAACTCTGCCAGGAAGCAAAGCTTAATTGGATACAGGCCTTGCCACTGGTGTTGTTCAAAGAGGCCTCTGTCAATCCTCTGCAATTTAGCAGGAACTCCTAAAAGAACTGGGATAGATTGGACTGAATGGACAAAAACCCTAGAAAGAGTAGCAAAGAAAATCTCCACTGGGGTAATTAACCATATTCTGTTCAGTCTGTACATCCTTTCTCTCTGGAGGATAAAGGGGACCAAGTCTAATTCTAGAATCAGAAACTGATTTCTGATTTTAGTCCCCCTGAAACCAAGGTAGAAAGGACTTTACACCATCATCCTGACCACATGCACAGCAGCGAAGATGAAAGAAATCCTCACCTGGAGTCATCACAGCTGGCTGAATAGGGCTTCACTGCCCCTTGGGAAGTAAAGGTAACTTTTAAGACAGTCAACACACCCTGCTCCAGCCCCATACTGGGAGCTGGCTTGTCAATGCACAGCTGAAGCCTGAGGAAACACCTCTAGGGACTTATCTTAATTGGACTTTGGACTTTAGGGAAGGAGGTAGGGGGGGGAATGCCAGAGGGAAAAGTAAAAACTCATATGTATATTAGCCCACCAGCACGGTACTATTAAGGTCTGAGTAGAGAACCCAAGAAAAGTCACAGTCCCTAAAACCTCAGTGCTAAAAAGTAACTAATATCGGCACCTGCAGAAACAAGCTGATATTAAGACCCCAAATTAAAATATGTTGCAGTCTCAAAAGGGGGAAATGAGAGAGGATACCTGAGAAGGGTGAGGTCTAGGAGAACAGGTCTTCTCAAGGAGACACAAGGATACACCTGCAGGGTCCTCTCCATGGTGTCTCTGCTCTTGGGAATTTGCAAACTTAACTTCCCGGAACTTGGAAATTTCCAAGTTCTGTGAAATCCTGTAGTTCTGTAGGGGCTGGAATAGCATCTCCCACTTGATTCAAAATGGCCAATGAGAGGGGTACCTGTGGGGTGGAACTTTTTGACTGTCCATAAAAAGGGAAAGACCAAGCCAGTCGGAGAGTGCAGCCATTTAGAATTCCTCTATGCCATAAGCTCCCAGCTGGTGAATAAAATCCTTCCTCTTATTAAAAAAAAATAATAATAATGATAAACAAGGTGACAGAAATACATATATGCCCTAATAACTACAATAAATAAAATCACCAGTTCAAAGAAAGACTATCAGATCCATAAAAAGACACACTCAAAACATAAGACCAAACCGGTGTTGTGGTGGGCGCCTGTAGTTCCAGCTACTTGGGAGGCTGAGGCAAGAGAATTACTTAAGCCCAAGAGTTTGAGGTTTCTGTAAGCTGTGATGTCACTGCACTCTACAGAGGGCAACATAGTGAGACTCTGTCTCAAAAAAAAGATATGGTGAACTTATTAATATCTGACAAATAGACATTTAGGCAAAATGCATTAATCTAACATAAGTGACAAAATCTTCAATTTACTGTAAAATATCTTAACAATTGAAGAATTATATACATATATGATATTTATGTGTATATCTTACAGAAGTGCTTCTGTTAGAAATACAGGGAAAGATTAACAAAACCAGCAACATAGCAGAATATTTTAACATACATTTCCCAATAGTTGCCAGGCCTAGAAAATTTAGTGAAAAGATTAAACACAACTAATAATACTGATTTAATACACATACATAGGACCCTGTACACACCAGTTACAGAATAAGCATTCTGAAAAAATGGGAAACCAAAATAAAAAATTTTAAATACTTTAATTTGAATAGTTATCAGAAAGTCTACTCATGGTGGCTCACATCTGTAATCCCAGCATTCTGGGAGGCCAAGATGGGTGGGTTGCTTAAACTCAGGAGTTGGAGACCAGACTGAGCAACAGCGAGGGGCTGTCTATAAAAATAGCCAGGCATTGTGACAGGTGCCTGTAGTTCCAGCTACTCAGGAGCCTGAGGCAAGAGGATCACTTAAGTCCAAGAGTCTGAGGTTACTGTGACCTGTGGTGCTACCACATTCTTCCCAGGGTGACAAAATGAGACCTTGTCTCAAAAAGAAAAAATCTACACAGAAGAAAAAACGATTACAAAACTTAGGTATAAGCTAAAGCAGTACCTAGGGAAAATTTCATAAGCAGTTAGAAATTTAAATGTTTATATTAGCAGAGAAGAAAATTGGAAAATTAATGAATTAAACATTCAATTTTAAAGGTCAGAAATTAATATTAAGAAAATATTAAAGTGGGAGAACTTAATGAAATAGAAACTAAGAGTATGATAGGATCGCAAACTGAATTTAATAGCAGATTAGATAATCAAAGAAAGACGTGCTAAACAAGGGGAGTTGTAGGTAGAAAACATCAGACTGAAGAGCACACAAGCATTTTTAAAGGTTAGAAAATATGGAAGACAGCTTTGTATCTGGGACATGGCCAAAGGGTCTAATATATGTGTATGTATGTAGATCTAATGATTGACTTTATTTCTTTACCTTGTCCCATACAGCACTCCGCCATATAACTTTACAGTTACTCCAACCAAAGGCTGGATTTATTTCCTTGACTTTGGAATTAGTCATGTGACTTGCTTCCAGCAATGATATATTAATGGCTGTGCAAGCAAAGACTTGAAACAAACTAGTTTGATTGGGGTTGCCTTCTGATGCCTCCACCGTCATCTCAAAATGCTTCAGCTAGTCCACTGGCACCAGGAGAGTAAGAAACAGGTATCCCAGCTGAGTCAGGATACGTGGGGAAAAGTAGATAAGAGCTATCCACCTGAGCTGAGCCTATCCTAGATATTTAAGTGAATGATAACAAATGATTGATGTTTTACATATGTGGGATTTGCATACTGATTATGCAGCAGTGGCTAAGTGAAATAACAGATCCATCAAGAAAAGAAGAGCATGGCGCAGGGCCTGTAGCTGAACGGCTAGGGTGCCAGCCACATACACTGGAGCTGGCAGGTTCAAACCTAGCCCAAGCCTGCCAAACAATAACAACTACAACCAAAAAATAGCCAGGCATTGTGGCGGGTGCCTGTAGTCCCAGCTACTTGGGACTGAGGCTGAGATAAGAGAATAGCTTAAGCCCAAGAGTTTGAGGTTGCTGTGAGTTGTGACGCCATGGCACTCTACCCAGGGTGACGTAATGAGACTTTGTCTCAAAAAAAAAAAAAAAAAGAAGAAGAGGAACATGAGACAGACACAATAAAAGATAATTTTTATGCAAAAATATCCTTCTAAATTCAGAAGTAAACACAAAGAAACAAAATCTCATCAAATTTATCACCATAGACCACATTTAAGATAATACAGAAGGTAGGAAAAAAAAGTATTTCAAACATAAGAAATGCAGGGGAAAAAAGGGAAGCAATGGGAAGAATAAACATGTAGGTTAATAGAAATGAGTATCTATAAAATATTTTAATAACAAGGGCTTTGGTGATTTAGTATATAGAATGAAAGAATTACGTAGCATATTTAATACGAGGTAGAGGGATGAATGAAACCAAAAGTGTTCTAAGGCCCAAGCGTTGTTCCGAGAGGTATAAATGAACAAAAATAGTTATGTTCCAATAAAATGTATTTGAACTTCATATATACTCATGGAAGGTTCTCTTTTGTTCCTAAATAAATAAAAAAAATTATACTTAAATACTACGCATAAAATTTATTATTAACATTATATTATTAACATCACACTTAAATAAATTTTAAAAATTCTTAGCTCATAGCTCACAGCTCACAAAAGCAGACCCCAGATGGAGCTGGCGTGTAGTCTGCACTTTGCCAACCATAGGAGCAGGGACAACAGCGACCCCGTGAGCTAACTGCCACCTCCCGGCCCGGGGTCGTCAAGGGGAAAGGCCGGAGGAAGCAACATGCACGGCCCCACTGCTCCGAAAAGAGACGTCGACAGTGGCCGGGCGGCGCGCGGACTGAAACCTGAACCCCAACTCCGCAGCGGCGACAAAAACACCTCTACGGGGGCGAAGGAGCGGCACCCGGAAAAGACCCGAGCGGACCAGAAAACGCTGTCGGAAGCCGGAAGTCAGAAGCGAGCGGAAGGAGCACGTCCCTCACTCCGTTCCAGGCTCGCCCCTTTTACTCTTGCGCCCCCTTCCTGGAAGCCTAGCTTGGTCCCAGCCGGCCAAGCAGTGCGGGTTGCAGCGCAGGTCTGAGCACCAGTTTCCAGCGCAGGTGGACACCGAGCGGAATCTGCGGAGTTTCTGCTGGGACAGAGGCGATGCCAATACCAGAAACATTACTATAGTGGAGGGTTTTTCACAGTTGCAAAAGGGTAAATCCAGCAGGTACATATAATAATTCTAAATTTGTATGCATGTATTAGCATAGCCTCAAAATATATAAAGCCAACATTAACAGAAATAAAAGATGAAATGGTAGATTTCAACATAACTTCTCTCAGTCTGAGCTGGCAAGTTAATAAAGCTATGCAGCAATCTTGGTCCAGTAACACGTAGAGCACTGCACCCAACAACTTGGACTTTCCAAGTGTATGTGGAACGTTCATAATAGTTTTGTCCATGGATAAAGCAAATCCCAACAATTTAAATGGACAAAATTATCTGGAGCAGGTTTTTGGCCATAGTGAAGTTAAATAAGAAACTAATAACAAAATTAAAATATCCTCAAATGTCTGGAAGTTAGGTGATAAATTTCTAAATATCCTAGGTCTCAGAAAAATTGCAATGGAAGTTAGAAAATATTGATATTAAATTATAGTGTATATATGGCATAATATTGTGGTCATAATAAGGAGTCAAAAGCCACATTTAAGAGAAATTTATGATCCAAAATCATACATTAATGAGGAAAAGTCTGAAATTCAGAGATCTGAACATCTACTTCAAGAAATTAGAAAAAGGATAATGAATACACCCAGGATATTAGAAAGAAACAGAAACTAATGAAATGAAAAATATACAAAAGAATCAATAAAACCAAAAGTTGTTTCTTTGAAAAAGCTTATAAAACTTATAAGTCACTAGAAAGACTGCTCATGACTGAGAGAGAAGGCACAAATTATCAATATCAGGAATAAAAAAGATTACATCTGTACACCACAAAGTCATAAGAACAATACAATCTACTAAAAGCTTAATCCATAAAGGGAACAATTGGTAAACTGGATTTCACCAGAACTAAAACATTTGCTCTACTAATGATAGTTAAGAGGATGAAAAGGCAAGCTACAGACTGGGAGAAAATGTTTTCAAGCCACACATTTGACAAATAAGCATTATCTAAAATGCATAAGAAACTCTTAAAATTCCCCAGAATTTCAAAAACAAAATTTAGTTTTTGAAAGGAATGGACATTGACAAGCAGATATGTGGATAAGTGACAAACTCATGAGAAAATGGTCAACATTGTTATCCTCTATGGCATGCAAATTCAAGCCACAGTGAGATCTGAGCACACAACTATAAGAATGGCTAAAATTAAAAATGGCAGCAATCCCACCCTGGTGTGGTGGTGAGCCTGCCGTCCTAGTCACTAAGAAGGCTGAAGTGGGAGCGTCACTCAAGCCCAGGATGCAGTGAGCTATGATTGCAGCCAGTGCACTCCAGCCTGGGCAAAACCCTGTCTCATAGCAATGGCACCAAAAACTGACAAAGCTGTGGAGAAATTAGGTCATTCACACATTGCTGATGAAAATGTAAAATCTCACAACTGATGGCTCGGCACCTGTGGCTCAAGTGGCTAAGGCGCCAGCCACATACACCCAAGGTGGCGGGTTCAAATCCAGCCCGGGCCCGCCAAACAACAATGACGGCTGCAACCAAAAAATAGCTGGGCGTTGTGGCGGGCGCCTGTGGTCCCAGCTACTTGGGAGGTGGAGGCAGGAGACTCGCTAGAGCCCAGAGTTGGAGGTTGCTGTGAGCTGTAATGCCACGGCACTCTACCCAGGGGGACAGCTTGAGGCTCCTGTCTCAAAAAAAAAAATCTCAAAACTGAGACAAAGTCCTACAGGGTCTGCTTGATAAAGAGTCAGAAGCCTTGAACCAAGGTCCCTGATAAAATGGGACGTGGAGAAGCCAGTGCAACCAGGTAGCCACAAAAACGCCCCAAGGTCCCCGTCCCTGCTCACTGTACCCTGAGTATAATGTATCAGCTACTAAAAGAACCCCCCCACCCCCGTGCCCTGACAGCCTGCACATGCCAGGGCCGTCCCTGCAAGTTACCCTATGTGGTTTAAAAAGGGAGTAACTCTTGGTTCCAGGAACTCCCACCCCATCCCAGAGATCTTACACATAATCCTCCCTCAGCTTAACATAAAATTAAATAGAAGGTATAAAGTAAGAGCCAGACCCCACAGGTGCCCTCTGAGAGAGCCACTGCCCTGTGTATAGGCAGTCATCCTTTTCCTTTTCTTACCTCAGTAAACTTGCTTTAGTCTTGCTATGCCTGCTTGCTCTTGAATTCTTTCCTGTAAAAAAGCCAAGAACCCACTGGCCCCCCAACTTAAGGGTCCACTTTCCTGTATCACAGCCACTATGGAAAATAGTTTGACAGTTTCTTACAAAACTAAACACATAGCTACCATGTGACTCAAAGCACTTGGGTGTTTGTCCCAGAGGAATGCAGATTTATATCCACATAAAAACATCTGCATATGAATGTTTATAAGCAGCTTTATTCATAATGGAAGCAAGCGGAAGCAACCCAGGTGCCCTTTGATAGGCAAGTGATCACACCAGCTGCCATGCGTCCGCTCTTATCTCAGACAGATACGAGTCCCCATAAGCCTGGAGTGACAGTCGCGGTCCCTGCCATAGCAGCTGCCTCTTGAACTGTGGGGTGAATACTGTAGGTGCCGGGCTTGGACTCTCTAGCTGCAGGCCAGAGACAAATGGCATCTTCAGGAGGTGGAGGGAGTGCACTGCGGTCCTGGTGCCAGCTGGCCTGCTCTCTCAGCAGGATAGAAGTGCTGCAGATTCCTGTTCTGGCCCTCCCTATGTGCCAAGTCCAAGAGCCACCTGAAGAGACCAGTCAGCAAATAGAAGTGCAGAGGCGGGAGGCAGAACCCCAGGGCTTGCCTCCAAGCCACCCAAACCCCCAGGCGCTTCTGTCTCTCTCCCTCCATCTCCTCTCTTGCTTCCCCACCCGACCTTCCACACACCTCCCCTCACTCCTGCTCCTCTGCCCCCACTGCTGTGCTGGAGTCTGTTCTCACAAGCTCATGGGAACCCATTGCTAAATTTTCAGAGATTCTGTGAACCTTTGTCAAAGACAATCATTAATTTTTTTATTATTTTTATTAAATGATAACTATGTACATTAATGCAATTCTGGGGTACAGTGTGGTGTTTTCACATACAATTTGAAATATTTTCATCAAACTCGTTAACATAGCTTTCATGTCATTTTCTTAGTTATTGTGTTAAGACGTTCATATTGTACTCTTAGAAAGATTCACTTGTACCCTTGTCAGATAAACCATAGAAGTGATCCCTCCAATCACCCTCTCTCCACCCATTTCCCCCATCCCGCTCTCTCCCCCTCCCCATATTCTTAGGCTGTTATTAGGTTATGGATTTCATATGAAAGCTATAAATTAATTTTTTAGCACCCATTTCTACCCTGAACTTTGGTTTCAGGTATATAAAACTGACTCCCTGACATCAAATCTCTGCTCCACATCACTTTCTCTGTTGTGACTGCCAAACTCCACATGCCAGCAACTGAACTCTGTTCAACTCAGTGCTGCCTCTCCCCTGATGTTTACAGACTCAGAAAAATGCAAACAGCTTTCTAGTCATTCAGGTCAAAATTTGACTTCCCTGTTACTCTCATGCTATTTTGTACTATTAAGCAAATCCTATGTGCTTTTCCTTCTAAATATTTTCAGAATCTGAGCAAGTATTTTCAACCCTGCCATCACCTATTTTGAGACATCATCATTTTTTGCCTTGACTACTGAAATGTTCTGTGTGTTCCCTGTTACCATATCTTTGCTGAAAATCAGATACCAGTGAAAGAACAGACACCCTGATTCTGTGGGATAGCATAGAGCAGGGGTTCTCAAAATTTTAAAACAGGGGGCAGTTCACTGTCCCTCAGACCATTGGAGGGCCGGACTGTGGGCCCCGGGATGAGTCGGCTGCTAAGCAGGACAGGCAGTGGCAGCAAAAACACCCAACGGGCCAGATAAATGTCCTAGGCAGGCCACATGTGACCTGTGGACCGTAGTTTGAGGACGCCTGGCATAGAGAGTCCAGAAATAGAACTAAACAAGTATGGTCAATTGATTTCCATGGAGGTTCTAAGGCTAGTCAATGGACAACAGATAACTAATTTCAACAAATAGTATGGAAATAACTAGACACCCATAAATACCAAAAATAAATCTCAATGCAGATCAGCAGATGATGTAAAAATTAACTCAAAATAGATCAAAGATACTAATGTAAATGTAAAACTAAGACTTTTAGGAGAAAACATAAAACTTCCATAAATTTGTATATTAGCATTCTTAGAAATCACAACAAAAACATGATCAAAAAGAGAAAAAATACAATAGATTTCATCAAAACTTCATTTTTCTCTGCAAAAGAGACTTCAGGAGAATAGAAAAAATATAACCCACAGAGAGAAAATATTTGCAAATTACATCTTTAACAAGCAGTTTGTATCTAGAATATAGTCAGAAGATGATGCCCTTTAAAAGACTACCTCAAAACCTCACCCCCAAGTTTTCTATTTGCATCTCTTTGGCTAGAAATGGCTCCCATAGCAGCTGAAAAGAATTTGAGCTCTGACAATCAAGTTTGTGAACTAATCCCAGAACAAGTGCTGCATACCTCATTGCTGAGTATCACTCCAGTCCCCTTTGAGGTATTCTCCTGGGGAGGCTGTGCAGACACACCAGTGCCTACTTCACCCTTCAAAGCAAGTTTAGTATTCTTCTTCTTCTTCTTTTTTTTTTGGAAGGGCCATCAGAGCTGTCACCATTCAAGGTCTAACAAACTCCTAAGCTCATCCCAGAAAAAATGCTACATACATCACTGCTAAGTATCACTACAGTCACCTTTGAGGTACTCCCCTCAGGAAGCTGTGCACTGACGCCAGCACCTACTCTACCCTTCAAAGCGTTTCGGAACTCTTTTTCTGGAATGACAAAGCTGTCCTCATATTACCTCCATATTCTAGATGTTATTAAATATCTTCCTTTCCATATTTCCTTTTCCTCTGGGTAAAGAAAACGTCACTAGGGGCCAGATCAGGTGAATAGAGAGGGTGTTCCAGCACAGTTATTTATTTACTGGCTAAAAACTTCCTCACAGACAGTTCCGTGTTAACTGGTGCACTGTCATGATGCAAAAGCCACACCTTTCTCATGCCATGATTTTCAGTTAAGATTCTTGCTAACTCTTTCTCTATCAATGTTTATTGGTCTGCTATGCTTCTCACAGACAGCCGATGATTCTGACACACAATTCAATGAATTTTTTCAGTGTTTTTGTCCATTCTTCTTGTTACTGGCCACTCTGACCTCTCTTCATCAGTGATGCTTTCTATCCCCTCAGGAAAAAACATTTATTGCATTTGCATACAGTTTTTTTCTTCTAGCATTATTTCCATAAACTTGGACTAACAAGTCCCTGATTTCTCTTTCACTCTTTCTAAGTTTAACAAGGAATTTAATGCTTGTTCATTGCTCTAATTCAAGCTCTGACATTCTCACCACAGCACACAAGAACACCCAACAACAATAATGAACACCACTCAGCAAGACACCACTATGTCATGAAAACTTACTGAGTTATTTGTACAGTGCTATTGCTGCTAAGTGCTTGGTGGCAAGTTCACAAACTTAATTGTCAAACTTAATATGAGTATTTTAATTAATCACATTGTCACCTTGAAGCTGTAGGAAAGTAATGCTTGTTAACAAATAAGAGTGCCCTTGACCTTTCACACATCCATCTATTCCTGCCTTCTACTTCATAATTATGTACAATAGAAAACAAATGATGGTTGATGTTATAATTGAGCTACACACTCTTGAAGAACCATAATGTTAAAGAAGATATTATAAAAGAAATCAGGAAATAAATAAGCTTGAGATAAGCAAGAATAAAAATACAAAAGCAGTACTAAGAAGGATGTTCATAAGAGTAATCTCCTATATTTAAAAAAATTTTTCAACTAAATAACCTGATTTTACATTTTGAGGAATTAGAAAAAGAAATTCCAAAGTTAGCAGAAGAAAATAAAGAAATAAATGAGATAGAGCATAATCAGTGAAACTGTAAGTTTTTTAAAATATAAGCAAAATTGATGGTCTAAGCTAAACCAAAACTGAAAAAAGGAATACAAATAAAATCAGAAACAAATGTAGAGACATTACAACTTACACCACAGAAGGGAAAGGGGGTAATATGAGACCAATATGAATAATTATATGCCAATAAACTGGACAACATAGAAGAAACAAATTCTTAGAGACTTACAACCTCTCAAAACTGAATCATAGAAAAACAGAAAGTCTGAACAGACTTGTAACTAGTTATAACTGGTCTGGATACTGAATCAACAATGAAAAGCTTCTGACAAGGAAAAGACCAGGACCAGATAGCTTCATGGGTGAATTTACCTAACATTTAAAGAATGAATATCAACACTTTTCAAGCTCTTCAAAAAAATAATAATAAAGTAGAGGGAACATTTCCAAACTCACTTCATGATGCCAGCATTAGTCTAATATTAACAACTATAAAAGACACAACAAGAAAATAATATTACGGGTCAATATCCATGATGAATATATATGCAAAATCCTCAACAAAATGCTGCCAAAACAAATCTAATAGCACATTGAAAGGTTTACATATAATTCCTAAGTTGGATTTATCCCTTGGATATAAGGATGATTCAACATGAAATCAATCAATGTGGTAACATTAACAGGAACAAATTGTACAATCACATGCAGATAGAGGCAGAAAATGCATTTAACAAAATCAAACATTATTCCTTAACAAAATTCTTGACAAACCAGAAGTAGAAAAAAGTTCCTTGAACATCATATAGGCCATCTAGATAAAGCCCACAGCTAATATCACACTCTGTAATGTTAAACAAAGTGTTTAATGTCCAGAGTAAGACAAGGATGCCCATGCTCTTGTCCAACATCATACTAGAAGGCCTACCTGAGCAATTAGGAAAGGAAAAAATGCATCCAAACACTAAAGGAAGATGTAAAAGAATTACAAATGTTCAGCAATCCCACTTCTGTGTTTTTATTTTTTAAAAAATGAAATCAGGAGCTTAAAGAAACATCAACCCTGCCATGCTCCTTGTAGCCCTATTAACAGTAGGCAAGATGCGTAAACAACCTGATGCCCATTGAAGATGACTGGATAAAGACAGCATGTATATACAAGGGAACACTATGTAGACATGAAAGGAGGGAAACTCAGTAATACGTACCATGTGAATGAAACCTGAAAACATTATACTAAATGAAATGAGCCAGTGACAGAAAGACAATGCATAGTTCCACCTACATGAAGTATGTACAGGAGTTAAACTCATTAGAATCAAGTACTGTAATCACAGTGGCTAGCAGCTAGAGGGGGGAGAAAATGGCCTAAATTCAGGCAAGAACGTTGAATAAGCAGTGGTGATCTGCTGTACAGCATTGCTCCTGTGGGCAACAGTAACATATCATATACTTAAATATCTGTGAGATGGTAGAATTCGTGTTAAACATTCTTACCAGAATAAAAATTAAGAAATAAAATTAAAATGATGCTGGAATTGAACTCTTCTCACAACCTTGATCCAAGAACATACAGGCAACAGCCACATGTCAAGCCACTGAACCACAGGCCTGTGTAATCTAAGGAGGGCTGTCCGTGGCTATACCTACCCCCACCCACCACCACTGCTTTCTATATGGCCACTAAACTGTTCTCTGTGAGGTTTATTTAGATATCTGATTTCAGTAGTTACCAAAGTAGTAAAAGATACTTCAAATATGATGATCTATGATCTAATAGAGATTTATATGAATACAAGTTATTTAAAATCCCACCCACTAATTATTCAATAGTTTTTAATTCCTTTTTTTCCAATTAATATGAATGTACATACAATTAGTTACATTGTTTGCAAATTTTTTTTTTTTTGAGACAAAGTCTCACTTTGCCACCATGGGTAAAGTGCCCTGGGGTCATAGCTCATAGCAACCTCAAACTCCTGGGCTCAAGCAATTCTCTTGCCTCAGCCTCCTGAGTTGCTATAGGCACCCGCCACAATGCCCAGCTATATTTAGAGATGAGGTCTCACTCTGGCTCAGACTGGTCTCCAACTCACGAGCTCAAGAATCCAACTGCTTTGACCTCCCAGAGTGCTGGGATTACAGGCATGAGCCACCACGCCTGCCCTCACTGTTTGCATTTGAAGGTAAAGTTGTAGTTATGTCCTTCCCACGGAATTCTTAAGGAGTTTTTCAAAGTTGTACTTAGAATGTTTTAAATGTACATAAGTGGCTAAGTAGGTAGTATCTCTAGGGTGTTCTCTATAATGACTGTGTATTTCCACATTTCTTTCTGTATGCTTTCAAAAATGCTCTCTTCATCTCACAATTCTTTTTGGAATTATTTTCCCATTTGGTATTTAAACATCAGATCTATATTTCATTTGGAATATTTAAGTTTCTCCTCTCCACACCAAAATATTAGGCAACCTAAAATCAACAGCCATTTTTCCTCACAATAGGGATCAAATTTGAGTCCTTGCATTGTTATTTAAAACGCATAATTCATCTTCAAGTTATATAACAGCATTATGTTGTCATGAAATTAACAACAAACTCCCATGATATACAAATGATTCTCCTAGTCACTCTCCATCTTGTACATGAGTTTTAGGAACTTTACTGTGTGACAAGGCTTTATTTTAAAATTAACTTCATCAGTGACACTGTGGCCTCCATCTCATGGCTAAAATACATTGTAAAAAAGCAGTAAATTAGTTTTACATATGATCCTATTTTTGTAATATTGCTCTAGAATCCTTTCTCCAATGAACACAATTCCATAATTTTTCCCTTTATATACACCTTCTTTTAAATGTTATGTTTAGGGCAGCACCTATGGCTCAAAGGAATAAGGCACTGGCCTCATATGCAGGAGGTGGCAGGTTCAAACCCAGCCCCGGCCAAAAACTGAAAATAAACAAATAAATAAATAAAAGCTATGTTTATTAAAATAGAAAATTTACTAGTGGTCCTTATCATTCAACACTATTTCCTGGGGACACAGGAAAATATACTAAGTATATCCCACCATCTTGCCACTAGTTGAGCCGTAGACTAATTATGGCCAATGGAATGTATGTGGAATTAATCTGAGTTGTTCCTGCTTAAAGCAGCAAAAAGCACCTGCAAAAATCTCCATCCTCTTCTTTTTACACTGTGGTGACTCAGTAGCCTCATCTGAAATTATGGAACATAAAAGTGGAACCTTCTGGATCTGTAGGTCATTGCTTTGGAGCTAGCTCTCTTGGGAAGGAGCCATTAGATCCACAACAAACTTAGTGTGATTAGGAAATAAACTGCTGGTATATTAAGCCATTGTAATTTGAATTAATTTCTTACCAAATTACAGCACAGCTTCTCCTGAGGAATACATTAAATAATGTATTATATGGTGAGACTATATAATCTCTAGCACATTTTTTTCTTTAGTGGTTCACAGTTATGTATATAGCTATTATTTTTTAAATACTTAAAAATGTCCTAAGCTGACATATGTTGAAAACCTTTTTGGCTTTTATCTACTCTAGAACCACTTTTCCATACTAGTTTATTCAAATTCCATCCTTCCCAAATCTTCAGCAAAAGCACTTTCCCCAGGAACCTTCAACAGCATTTGCTGACAGAGAAATGCATTTTAACATTCTGCGGTATATTCCATATGTCATTCCAGCCAATTATGCTTATGGAAAAAAACAGGTGTTCCCCTAATGAAGTAGTTTGTCTTTTGTTATTAGGTTGGAAAACGTCAAAACAAATTCCAAGTATCAATACATTTACTAAAAAATTTAAAGTAATGTACTGAGAATTCCTTATTGCAAAGAAAAAAGCTGTTTATTTCCATATTCTGAATGCATGGTGTTCTAGGTTTCAATGTGAGTAGTTTTCGGGCCAACTATGGTAAGTCCACACTATCTCAAGATCTCACAGACACTTCTGGTAAGGTTCATCCCTGCCTTTTTATAGATAATTTTAGCTTCCCCCGCCCCTCAATATCTGTCTAATCCATTTGATTGTGATCATTTTAAGCCATCGTGTATGTGATAATAACCTTCTCTTCTAGTATGTGTTCATAATTTTTTACTTTTAGTGTTGGAAGTAAAAACTAAAAGTAAAAACTCCTCTGTCACCCAGGCTGGAATGCAGTGGCACAGTCATAGCTCATGGCAACCTTGAACTCCTCTGCTTATGAGTTCCTCTCACCTCAGTTTCCAAAGTAACTGGGTTTTTTTTGTTTTTTTTTTTAAGAGATGAGGAGGGTTGGAGGGTCTCAAACTCCTGATCTAAGGGGATCTTTCCACCTTGGCCTCCCAAAGTGCTGGGATTACAGGCATGAGCCGTGACCCCTGCCCATAATTATTATTAATATCTTCAAATCATGATTTCTTTACAAGTCATTTTTAAGACAGTTGTCCTTTCTATGAGGTTTCAGCCAGTTATGATTAGATCATATAATCAATGAATCCACCTAAGACAAGGGTTAGACACACTGAAATTCGGTAAGTGAATAAAGCCACCATGCCAAGCCTCTCACCTTGGGAGACCTCCTGCACCTCCTGAGGGACACTGCCCATGACAAAGAGTGAGGGGTGACTCAGCGGCAGCAGCAGTCACCTTCTCATCAATCTTTCGATTTCCTCTAACATTATAGGAGGGGGGAGTAAACAAATTCCAAGCCCATTTTGAATCTAGGGTGGTCACACTATTTCCACCAGTGAGGTACAGCCATGAGTTCCTGGAGGAAGCATCTCTTCCTAAAAAACACCTGCTGGGGGACAGACTTTCACTCTGGTCCTTTTCCTTTTGCTTTGAACATGGATGAGATATTTGAGGAAGCAGCAACCATCTTGCTACTTGATATTTAGGACATCGAATACCAAGCGACATGGCCACTGAGAGTCCAGCTGTGGACTAAGGTCCAGAGATGTCCCAGGGAAGAACCCAAACTCTTTCATTCCCTGTAGTAAACTTCTCAGCTGGGATGACGTGAGCTTCATGGGAGGGAGAGCATTTTAAATGAACAAAGAAATTATAGCAATTGAGAGTTAAGAAATGTTAAGCTGTGTGGGATAATGGGAATTTAGAAGAATAAGTATTTTCCACAACATAAGGAAAAAAAGAACTGATATCCTCAGGACTTTTGTAGAAGAAAAGTATTTTGATCAGGCATCGTTAGTATTAAGTATGATGACACAAAAATCAACTTTGTGGATTTAATTGTTGAAGTTGAGATAAAAAGTGGAGGTTACTACACATTCTGTGTATAGCAGGATTTGTTGGAAGGCTATGAAGTAAAGTTGCTTTGCTAACATTCTGACAAGATTTCTGAGAGGCATACTGAAAGCCCTAACTTCACAGTGATATAATTCATCCATGTCACAGAAACCACTTGTATCCTCTAGACTTTTGGAATAAAAAAATAAGTAAAAGGCGTAATTGTGCAGGCTCAAGCATCAGATCTCTGGACAGGAGACTATGATATATATATAGTTTCTTGAATAGAGCTCATTCTTTCCCTCAATTTGTACAAAGAATTTTCTTATTATAAGCATTGTGAGTAAAAACTTGACTCTATAGTTGTGTTTATAAAAAAATAACTAAGACCTGGTACAGTGGCTCTTAGCATTTTAGGAAGCCAAGATGGGAGGATCACTTGAAGCCAGGAATTTGAGGTTACAGTGAGCTGTGATTGGGCCACTGCATTTCAGACTGGGCAACCAAATGACACCTCCCCCCCCAAAAAAAATTTCAAGACCTCATTACCTGGAATTTACATTTTCAGAGTAGCTTTTCCCCTCTGTTGTTGTCCTATACTTCAGAGACAAATGGGAAATGACTGGGTGTTTTTGAAACTTCAAATTTACTGGTTTAAAAAAAAGTCTGGGTTCCTACACAGAACTGGTAATTACACAAGTGTGAACATGTATAATTTTGCCTTTTCTATTTTTAAATTGTAGAGGTCCTACTGTTTTCTGTTACATGATGAATTATGCTGAAGTCAGGCTCTCAGGGTAGCTTTCAAAACGCTTGTCAAAATGTTACAAAATTTTACTGTTTCTTTACTCAACAGCCTTTCAATAAATCCCACAGCACACAGAATATGTAATAATCTCCATTTTTTATTATCACCTCACCAACAATTAGACTAAATCTACAAAGCTTATTTTTGTGTGATTATAGTTAATACTAACGATGTCCCATCAAAATACCTTTCTTCTGCTAGAACTGGTAAGAAATCGAAGCGGAGGGCAGGGTGAAGCCAAGTGGTAATCTTCGCTAAGAGATCCTGAAATTGAAGAGGACCGTGAAGTCTGGGGTGGGGGGCCAGGCATCATTAATATCTAGAATCAAAACGTAAAGAGTGGAGCTTATTCAACAAATATTTGTTGAAACTTTTGCAGTTCTCACATCAGGGATTAAGTATAAGTTTCTGTGCTTTATGATGTATTTTTCAGATATTTCACAATGTAATAAAATCTCGTTTTTAATAAACTTGCCAGTAACTTTTTCTAAATGTCACTGAGCTGTGATGACTGAGAAGAGAAAGTTCTGCTCTTCCAAATCAAGTCAGAAATGAGGAAAAAGAGGTGAAACTGGCTCTCTGTGGAAAAGTCCCTGGAGTCAGTGTCACCACTTTGGATTCTGGGAGCACTGCTAACAGGAACACAGCTGCTGACCTGGATATCGTGCACACAGGAGTTTGAAAGGCATCCGGACTGCGGTCCTCTCGGGGATTCGTGGCTAGTGGTGAGCACCTGGCATGCACTAGAGCCTGGTCACGATGTGCCGTCTGCCACATTTACCATGTCATCATATTCTTGGGTGCTGTGCCAGATGTCAAAGAAGAAAACAGAGGTGAAATAAAAACTCCCATAATCTTGCAGGGTACATGTTGAATCTATTAAGTGTAGAGTATAAATGTCTTAACACAATAATTAAGTAAGCAAGGTGAAGTCTATGTTAACAGGTTTGATGTAAGCATTCCAAATTGTATATAAAATCAGCACATTGCACCCCATAAATGCGTTAATGTATACAGCTATGATTTAATTAAAAAATAAAATAAACAACTCCCACAATCCAATTACAGCAAGATAAACCAGGTGGATCTACTTGGAGTCTGAACCACAGAGAAGAATGTTCTTTCTCTTTTGCTCCATCTAAAGGCTTCTCAAACTGTCACTGCTAACATGGGAGCCAGCTAACTTTTGCTGCGGGGGCTGTCTGTGCATTGTGGGATTTTAGCAACATCCCTGGCCTTGACCCACTTGAGGCCAGTAGCACTGTCTTGCTTCCTCCCTGCACCCCATGTGTCAATCAAGACTATCTGAAGACACTGACAGACGTGATGTGGGGACAAATCCGATGCCACCCCAGATTAAGAACCACTGCTCAGTTCAGAAGTTAAATCTATGCTCAAGTATTCCCAATGGTTTAGGAGTCTATAGAATCAAACAGAACAAAG
Source organism: Galago senegalensis (assembly GCA_963575145.1). Classification (NCBI taxonomy): domain Eukaryota; kingdom Metazoa; phylum Chordata; class Mammalia; order Primates; family Galagidae; genus Galago; species Galago senegalensis. The sequence continues at coordinate 3,535 of CAUYTI010036912.1, read as the reverse complement.
AGCTTGCATAGAATGATACTTGCAAACAGCCAGTCTGTTTGACGGTGTGGACACCACAGGGACGGAAGGCAGAGTTCTGGCAGAGTGAGAGGAACACAGGCTACATTCAGGTCAGGAAGGGAGTGATGTGCTGATTGACTGTGTCCTTGGTGAGGACAAATGTTGGACAAATGAGGACAAATGTCAAATGTTATAAGCAAATTTTTAATGAACTACTCAGGAGTCAGTGTTCTTAACCCCAGGGTTGCTTGAGGGGCATCTGTGTGTGGGTGTGTTGGTTCTGTTTCTCTGAGAACCCTAATACACTTACTTTGCTTGGTATCACGGTTCCTACATATTTGAGTTCTCTCATTACACTAACAATTGTTTGAAACGGCGGAACATAACTGCTTTAATAACATAGCTTTTATATTTGCTATCTCCTACTACCTTATTTATAGCAGCCAAGCAGTATAGACATTTGTGGATTGATATCCAATTTGAAAGAATGTGGGAAAAAAGGCACAAGGCTATGAGGTCAGCGGGCTGGAGGTTCATAATTTGATCCAGTGCTTCTTAAACAAGAATCTATGTTTATATTCAAGAATTTTTGAGAGAAGAAATTTTTCTTTAATTTTTAGTTTTCATTTTTATGATAACCTGAAATATTTTGTCAGTTACAAAAGCAAATTTGTCTTTCATCGTTATAAAACACAGTTAAAAGATATTTCAATAGGTTTTAGGCCCTTAAGTCAGTGCTTCTCTTAGTTTTCAGGCATTTTATTCTTATTAAAAAGAGTTACATTATTAAAATTTAAGAAACTCCTATTTGGTGAAAGAACCCTAGGCTGGATATCAAAAGAGCAGGTTCTAATCTTGGCTCTGCCCATAACATTTGGCAAATCACTCTAGGACTAGATTGTTATTTTTCTTTTCTTTCTTTTTTTGCAGTTTTTGACCGGGGCTGGGTTTGAAGCCACAACCTCCCGTATATGTGGCCGGCACCCTACTCCTTTCAGCCACAGGCACCACCCTAGATTATGTTATTTTTAAAACAAGAGATTTGAATTTGATGATTTCTGAGTTCTTTGCTCTAAATTTATGTTTCTAAGGATGTTGATATTAGCAGGGAAGAGAAAGAAAATAAAAATATGAGTAAGACATAGAAATTTCCAGAGAGATGAAAATGGTACCCACAGAGTGGTGAAGACTATCATATATCAATTATTCTTATTATATTTTCAAGTACGTTGCAGAGTGAACACTGTGTATCAGGCATGGTTCCAGGCACCTGGTATTTGAAATCTCTACCCTTTAGGAATCTTGCATTAAGGGTATGCTTGGGTAGGTAGGTGAGTGTGTTAAAGAGGAAATAAGCAAATAAATGCATACATGGCATAGAAAAAATGTGTGCTTCCGTGGAAAACCCTGCGTTACCAAAGAGACGTCTGGTTCTATGCAAACAATTCTCACACAGACAGCCCCTGAGTGGCCATGGTTCTATTTGTGATTGTTGAACATTAAGATGATGTGACACAATCATCTTAACAATACAATATACACTCAGTAGAAACCCTACTTAGAGTGCCCAACCATTCTGTTTTTTTATTTTTATTTTTTTTTAATTAAATCATAGCTGTGTACATTAATGCAGTCATGGGGTACAGTGTGCTGGTTTTATATACAATTTGAAATACTTTCACCAAACTGGTTCACATAGCCTTCATGGCATTTTCTCAGTGTTTTTTTCATGTTTAGTACAGTATTCAATAAATTACATGAGATAATATGTGACATGGTAATTTTGCTAAATGATTTTGCCCAACTGTAGGTTAACATAAGTGTTCTGAATATGTTTCATGTATGCTGGGCTAGGCTGTGTTTGGTGCTGTGGGTACACAAAAAGCATCTCTACTTTTTGATACTTTCGACTTACAGGTTTATTAGACTGTCACCCCATGGGAAGCTGAGGAGCATGTCTGTCCCACCTAGTACCGGTACAACCAACATATTTCCATCTCCCTCTACACCAAATAAAAAGCCATTTTAGTCTCCATTTACATGTTCATTTCAATATTTCTGACTTGTAAATTTTTCTGATCAGATTGTCTTCTGAACTCGTTTTAACACCTGCTGTGGTATTAATTGAAGGGTAGAAAAGAAACTTCTCAATGTTCTTTTTTATTTCTTGGTGAGGGTTGTGATTTTTACCTTTTCCAGAAATTTACCCTTTAACAATAAATTATGTCTGTAAAGGAAATAAACCAGATGTGAGAGAGTGATGAGCTGGAGCGAGGGGCTAACTGCTCCCTGTCTGCAGGCAGGGCGGCCTCCTGGAGGAGGAGACGCCAGACTGAGACTGGTCAGGGGAGAGGCAGCCCTCAGTGCTCTAGGGGAGGGACACTCTCCAAGAGGCAGCAAGAGGTGCTGGCATCCTGGACTGAGAGTTTCTTTGCTATGTTCAGGGTACCAGTAGAAAGCTAAAGTTGAGACTGGCACATAAAGGAACGTGGTTCAAGGTAAGGACAGAGGGGTAGCCAAGTGCTAGATGCTTAGGGCCTCCAATGCCATGATGGAGTGGAGTCCATCAGTAAGCAGTTGGGGAGACAGAGAAATGATATGAATTCTATATTTGAAAGAACATTCCATGGCCAAGACGCTTGACTTAATTTATAAGCATTACTTCAATTACTCCTCACATTAATTCTATGGAACAGGGTTATGATTTCCCCCACTTCATAGATGAGGAAAATGAGGCCCAGAGGGTAAGCAAGCAATATCTGAAGTAACGATTGCTATCCGGCAGCGTAAATAGCAGGTGCTGCTACGTCTGCTGCTTGCACAGTATTTCTGATTAAACTGGGAATGAGTCCATCATGATCAGCAGTACTTTATGAACCATTAAGAATTAAGTTTTATAGGTTTACTTTACAGAGCTTCTCATTCTCTCTTTTAAGATTATTTTCTGGCTTTCTTTTCAAGAAAAATTCATAAAGTAAATTTTGATCAGGAATTTGAGTTAATGCTCTTATTGAATCAGTGCTTCCAGCAAAAGCAATGGTAGACTTATCCAACTATGTTGTTTCTTTGGGTTTTTATTTGTGTATACAGAGGGCACAGAGCAGCTTGCACATAGTGTTACCCAGATTCTTAATTACTGACTAATCAAATAATGGATGCACGCTGACACAGTTCTCATAACTGATTAGTACATCAGTGGCCAATAAAATGGAATGCATCTTAATCATGTCTGTGATAGCTTTTAGGTTGAGTTTGCAATTTGATGACCATAACAATGACTTGGTCTTCTGTTCCCCAATTAAGTGAATCTATTAAAAGCCATATTATTCGTAGCGAAGCTTATAATATTCTTGCTATTGACCTATTTTTCACCTACTGTGTATATTGCAGGCGTGGATGTGGAGAAAAGGGAACACTCCTACACTGCTGGTGGGAATGTAAACTAATATGTTCCTTTTGGAAAGACATCTGGAGAACACTTAGAGAACTAAAAATAGACCTGCCATTTGACCCTGCAATTCCTTTGTTGGATATA